>CAKNWT010150851.1:0-13071 GCA_932066315.1 Andricus coriarius
TATTTTTAAAATTGGAAAAGATCAATTTTGCGCGTTGAAAACCTTTGTGACATTTTTGCCCGTGAGTTTTGTTTGGAACGTTTTTCCGCGTCAAATATTTTTTTGACGTTTATACCCGTGACTTTCTGTTTTGACAATTTTGCGCGTTGAAAACCTTTGTGACATTTTTGCCCGTGAGTTTTGTTTGGCACATTTTTAAGCGTGGAATATTTTTTTGACATTTTTGCTCGTAACAAAACTATGGGACGTTTTAGCTCCCGGCGTGTCAATTCTTATGTTGTGATTTAAAACATCGTCAGAAGTTTTCAATAGTGTTTTCCTAAGTGTGCAAAGGAGAACAACTAGAACGTATATTTTGGATTTTTCAAAAGAAGACAAATACAGGGAGTTCACCTTTTTGTAAATAAAAGATTGATTATGTATTTTTAAATTTGTCAAACTGATTGTTTCTTGTGAGGGAAATGGAGTTTATTGAAATAGACAGAAATTGGGCTAATGGGATTGATGTGATGGAAGGACCTGTGAAAAATATCAATGACCCTTGGTTTTTGAATATTTCAAATGTAATGATTCCACAAAGAGTTATTGACATTTTGAGATTAGGTGATGGTTTTAGCAACAAATTTGGGGAAAAAAACTATATTCAATTACTTGAAATCAACAAAGACATTAAATCCAATATTATAAAATAACCAAAAAAGAATAATAAACAAGAAAATGAAAATAAAAAATATAAAAAAAATACCTTAGAATAAAATTGATGAATTTAGATGACATTTTATGGGCTTATCTAATGATTTTTTTAATTTATCATGAGAAAAATCAGAAAAAGAGAAAATTCATGGAGATGTTATTTATTAAGGGAGAGGGAAACAAAGCTATTAATTTAAAAAGGGACCTCTCAATATATAAACAAAGTATGGGATAGAGTAATTAACTGGTTATAATGATTTTCTTTGACTAGATAACAGAAAGATTTCTTCTTTATTAAACAATCAATTTCTCAATAAATATATTCGATAACATTAAACTTTATCAAGTTTTAAATGAATACTTTTTTAAATATTTTCTTTACAGGTTTATTAATTTTTCATATCTCTAGTTATTCCCTATAAATAATCCCTGATGAGGAGGTCTAAATTGACCTTGAAACATGTTGGTCACCTCGTATTATAAAAATGACGGAGGAAGGAAAAAGTGAGAGGTTGCTTTTTGATTGACTTTTTCCCTTTTCCCCTCTTTTTTCATTGTATTATTCTTGTCTCTAATGAGCCGAAAAGTACGGTTTTTTGGAAGTTTATTTTTTGATTGTGAATCAATTTTTGCTTATTCTGCAAAACTTATTCATGATAAAATGAATTTCTTTTCAATCTTAATTTCAAAATTCAAGTATTTTTTTGAAAAATCGACTTATTTGATAGAAAAGTAATCTAAATGGTTGAAACTTCATAGTATTAGTTGAAAATTAACAATTTTGTTTGGAAAAACTTTTTTTTTAATTCATATTTTCGACTCGAAAACTTAACTCTGGTCAAAAATTCGTCTTTTTGGCTTGTAAGTTCAACGTTTTGCATGAAATTCTTTTCTCTGTTAATGTCTATTATTAATGTCGAAGAAAATGAGCAATTGGTCAGGGAATAGTCAGGGATTTTCGAAATTGGAATTTTGCAGCAATCCTGCGTTTGGAATTCCTTCTACCGGTTGTTTATTTGTGAAGGTACGTATTCTGCAGATACGCTTCTGATCTTCACGTTGAGAGTAGAAACTGTGTTGCGGATGAATATGATCTGAAAAAAATAATGCTAATAAAATAGGTAATAAAGTCTTCCTTTTATTATTAAATTTAAATAAGAAACAGTGATTTCTAAAATAAAAGGTAATCTTTCGACATGCTGTTAAAATATTTTAAACCTTTGAATTCTTTGTCAAATAGTTGTAAAATTTTTGTAAATACTTTGGAATGCTTCTAATCTTTGTGAATTCATTGTAAAGGGTCATTCACAAAATACGTGCTACGCTGAGGGGGGGGGGGCTGTCCAAGTATCATTCACCAAAAAATTTAAAAAGAAATAAAATTCCTCCAAAAGATTTCAGAAATATTTTATGTATTCCAAACGATTTCGAAAGATTTAAAACATTTTACAATGATTTCACAAAGATTTGAGATATTTCAAATGTATTCCAAAATATTCCAAGCGATTAAAAAAGATTTAGAATATTTCACAAAGATTTCAAATATTCAAAAAGATTTCACGATGGCCTTTACACCAGCTTTTGCGAGTGATCAAGACCTCCTATAAGAATGTAGAAGAATAAAATAGATGAAATCTTTCGGTACTGTAATTTCAAATTTTTGGTAAAATCTAGAAATGACCTTCAGTTTAATAATATGTGGTTCGAGATGCTCATCGAATTCTCTTGGGTAGGAGCTGTATTCTAACTGGAACTTCTCGATTTCTCTTCGGACAACGTAAGAGTAAAAAGACCTACATACTGTCTAAATCTTCTAGTTTTTTAGCTGCAATTATTTAATGAACAGATAAGTAAAATTCAAAACCTAGGTTATCTTTTATTTTTGAAATCACTGTGTCTTATTTAAAACTAATGATAAAAAGAAGACTTTATTAATTATCTTATTAGCATTAGAATATGTACCTTCACTTTTCTTCTGTTATAGAATGCATGGGACGTCCTAGTTGTCTCATTAATCGAATCGTTTTTCACCAAACGGCTTCCATGTCAGACACCGCTTACTCATGATATCTAGATAAAAAAATCTTACAATTAAACAACCTGTAGAAGGGATTCCAAAGGCAGGGTTGCTACAAAATCCCAATTTCAAAAATCCCTCACCATTCCCTGACATTTGATCATTTTCCATGACAATAATAAAGGACATTAATAGAGAAAAGAATGTCATGCAAAATGTTGAATTCTCAAGCCGAAAGAACGAATTTTCGACAAGAGAGTTCAGTTTTGAAATAGAAAATATGAGTTTTCAAACAAGAGTTTTTCCATACAAAGTTTTTGATTTTCAAAGACGAAAAAAAATAATTTTCCGTAGAAAAGTTTTTAGCCAAAATAAAAGAATTTTAAACTAAAAATATAAAGTTTCAACCAATTCGATTACTTTTCTATCAAATAAGTCGATTTTTCACCAAAATACTTGCATTTTCAATCATATTGTTGATTTTTCAACCAATGAAGATGAATAATCGTGATACCAATTTTCTTACTTTTTATTTATATCAACATATTTTTAAACAATATATTGAAATTGTAACCAAGTTTCACGATTACTGGGACTTTTACGATTACTGGGAGATTTATCTTACATTGATATTAAAAGAGTTACAAATTGTCGAATAAGATAGTGACTGCTGAAAATCTGCTAAATGCTTGTTTTTACGAACAAATAATAAAATCTTTATTATTTAACTTAAAGTTGTTTATAAAAACACATTAAGCAATTCTTTCAGTCAAAATAAAATAAAACACCGTTCAAAATTGAAAGAATCTGAAATAATGTGAACCTTGAAAGTTTACTCATTCCAAAAGAAACGTTGACAATTATATGCTTTCTAATTGTAAAAATGATTAAATTCAAGCTCTGATGCGTTAAAAATTAAATTCTTATTAATTAATAAATAATTTCGCACTAGAAATAGTTTTTAGATTAGAAAGGAATAATGATGATAAAGTGATGCAGTAATAAACTATGAAGTAATATATTCAAGTTATTGTGGACAAGTACTTTATTTATTAATGATTTCAGCTCATGCAAATTATAATAAAAGATTAGTTAATGAACGAAAGTTGTTTGCGCTATAAATTATTTTTGTGAATCTAACCTCGAAACTATTCCGAGTCCACAATGATGTATTAATTAATAAGAGTTTAATTTTCAACGCTTCCAATTTTAATTCAATAATTTTTCATCTTCCCAATCTAAAAGCATATATAATTACCACGTTTTTGGAATAGTTAAACTTTAAAGGTTCACAATGTTCAACATCCTTTCAATTTTGATAAAACGTCCAAATTTTGACAAAATTTTCAAGTGTTGTGAAGATTAACTAATTAAACTAATTAAACTTTTAATATTATGTTGGCTTCACATTTTATTCATTAATTACATCGAATATAATATCATGAATGATCATGAGCTCAAGTTCGCTTTTCCATTTTACTAATTGTCACAAGATTTACATTTAAATTTAACCACCAAGGATTGTACACATCACGCCACGCAACGCCACGAATTTAAATGGACTTTACTATTTAAAAAAATAATATCCCATTTATTTTGTCTTTGTCTACAGGCCAAAAATATTCAGCGTTATTCAACTTTTTTACTTCAAATGGGCTTTGTTTTAATTGGATGTTAGTGCAAAATAATACGTACCAAACAAATTCTCCCCCGAAAAGATGATTTCTGAAAAGAATGGTTGGGAATAGGTTAAATTAGATTTATTTTTAAAAAAGCTAACGTTTTAGCAGACTACGTTGGTGTGTATTTAATTTAATCCAGAAATGTCTCAAATATAAATTAATAATATTTATAAATGATTTATAGATCATTTTTCGATAAATAACTTACTATACAATGCTTTTTGTGCACACTAACTCTGATTCCTTGTACCTACACGTGCGGTTTGCACACTAGGCTTTTATATCCACATGTGATAATGTCTAGGCCTGTTTTTGGTACAGAATCTAGCATTGTTAGAACAGGAACCAGTTAACCATCAACCCTTTGCCATTCACATTCTTCCAGTAGGGGTCCATTCATATTTGGCAGTTAAGCGTTTCACCACAGCACTACAACAAAAGATACAAAACAAATTTTGGCAGTTGAGCGTTTCCTCACAGAACTACCAACAAGAGATATGAACCAACTGGATGTAAGTCATCCTAATGAAATTTTCATGAATTCGTTTTCAATAAATTCATATTGTGTCTTTCACATACCTAACATAACAACTCCTTATGTAATGCAAAATAGCTTCACTAGTAGGTAACATAACTTCATGGTTTTGAATGTAACCGAATAGTGCGTGCCTAGTTTCGTCATCGGTGCCGAAAGAAAGTTTGGCATGCATCTTACTCATATGATGTAACAGGATTGTTACCATTGTAAGAAACTCGTCACGGCAGTGATCCCAACTTTGGCATGTTGAGCTACTGCGCTTGCCAGGCGCAGTAGCCCTCATTGGTCGTTGTTGGCGCGCGATTTAAGCCTGGTATAATTAAAAATGATTGGAATTAAAGTAGCTACTTATTATAAATCGCACATTAATATCAGAAATTACGTAGTTTGTGATGTAAGGTTAGAAAAAATACTAATGCGTATATTTGGTTAATAACATCATATTTTCTTTGAATTCAAAAGATAAATTTATATTTCATTAACAAAGGTTTCTGAAGATAAATGCATTTACGAACATGAATGTGTGTAGTTCGTATTTGAATACACATTTTATCTTGAGTATATTGAGCAATTTATAATGATTAATTATACCCAGTTTGAATCGCGCGCCGACAGCGACCAATGAGGGCCGCTGTGCCGGGCAAGCGCAGTAGCTCAACATGCCAAAGTTGGGATCTCTACGTCACGGCCCTGCACGAAAGGGTTGCCGGGCCGCACCCTTAATGAGACGGAACCCTCCGAGGCGTCCCGAAATCCTGGGCTACGGCGCACCTCGTCATCAGTCCTGACCGTTCGCTAGTTCGCCTAAGTTGAAAGTGCTTCTCGAAAGTGCTTCGGAAGTGTCGCGGCATCCTACCCTGGCTTCGCCTCCCAAGAAAGATCTCCACCTTTCCTACAACAGTAGTGGTAAGGACCAACCAACTTCAACGGGCTGTCTGCCCTCTCCGTCTCCCAGTTTTACCGCTACGAACTTTCGGACACCGGCGATTAGTTTAAGTGGAAATAAACTCTCTTCTTATCTTTTGTGACTTTGTAAAATTCTTGCAACTCACAAGTTATAATTAATGAAAATTTATTTGACATTTAGAAAATTTCCCGTAAATCTATAGATTTAATTTTATAAGGTCTGAAATCACGGCTCTGGTACGGAAACTCGATGATTAGGGCTAGATTTAAGGTTTATAATTTTAAGGACTTATTCTGTTCATTTCTTTTATTTTTTGTAATGATTCGGACTCACCGAGACATCTTGGGACATCGAGGGACTTCTTTCGACTTCGAGACTCAAATGGGACGCCACTAGAGACTCTTAGAACCTCTAGATTCCATCGACACACATTTCAGGCCATTTGAATTCTCCCGCCTTTTCTGTCTACTATCGTCTGCCAGACTAAAAGGAGCTGTAAATCCTCATCTACAAGGATCATGTTGGGATGCCGGCCAGATTGGGAGTAACGCTGCAAGTTACGAAAAATCTGGAACGACTCATCTACCTGGCGTGCAACCTTTTGGAAACTTCACGATGAGAAATTTCTTCGTCAATTCCCAACATGACTAGGGGATGCCAGGGTGATTTCGGGCTCCAGGAGGTGATCAAATGGCTGGATTGGAGAGTAAGGAGAAAGAAGCAACAACACTGGATGAATTCTGGCGATAATGGAAAGAAGAAAGGATGAAAACAGAAAATAACACGGTACCGAGCTCCACTTATTCACACGGCCCTGGAATGTAAGCCCAGCACCCCGTCTCCGCAGCGGCCTTACCTCCAATAGGAACGGCGGAGAGAAGGAGGAGAAGGAGCGCCGAGGCCGAGTCCCTGACCGTCGCAACTACGCTCGCTCTTCTCTGCCGACCACAGCCATGTGAAGTAGAACCGATACGTTAAGACCTTTTTTTTGTTACCTTTGTGAGGCAGTTTTCAAGTGGAAACTATTACAGACGCTGTCAATGACTCCCTGGAAGGTTTCTTGATACTACGGGTAAGGCCAACTCTTATTTATTTGAGAAAAAGGGAACTCCGCTTGACACGTGGCCACGATGGATCGATTTTGCTATTCTCAATACTTTTGTTGCTGTCGAGAAAATGGCGTCACACGTGGTCGAGACGGAGACTCTCTAACTGGGCTTTCTTGTTCGTTTTGTTTATAATATAGTGAATTGGTCATAAACATTATTTTTGAAATTACACTCGAACTGTGATCTATTTTGTGTGTAACTAGTGAACTGAGTCTCCAGGCAAGTGTTGCCCCGTCATGTGTGACCCCTAAACTCTGAGCCCGTCGAGCATTTCGAATAACCCTATTTTTGCCACGTAATGGATTCCCGAGTTTTGTTTTATTCCGAGCCCCGATCTTTAATTAGCACTTTCAAGTGCTAACCTAAGAAGGTGTAAAATTATTGAACTGAGCCCCCAGTCAAGTTTTGCACCAAAAGTGCGTTAACGATACAAAGACGTATCCCAATTATGTTGTTTGAATTCCTTAGAGATGTTATCCAGTCAAGGAATTTTCTCTTTCTCCACCCCCTCTTTTGTTTGAGATATTACGGAAACTTTGAGCGTCAAGAACTGTGTATCAATTTTGAGTGTGTTATAGGACTATGTTAAGATTAATTCTTTCTTATTTTTGGACTGATTTTGTCAGATTAATTTAGTTCATGTTTATTGAAAAGTCGTTCCGCAAAATTTTGAGTGTACTATTGACTTATGCCACGTGATTGCTAGTTATTCGATTGAATTTAGAGTCAGTAGGGTTTGGCGGCCTAGGCGCAATTTCTCTAGAAACTAAAAATGTCAAGGTTTGGAACATTATGATGGGGATTATTGGGATTATTGTTGAAATTCAGAGGTCTAGATCACTTAATATTTTGTAGTGATTTTGATTTTATCTATTACTAACGGAATAAATTAGGTTATGACTAGTCATGGGTCATTACTAATTTAGTGAGGTTAGGCTATGGTCAACTTTGAGGTTGGGTTTTTGTGATGACTAAACTTTTGAAATTAACATGGTGAATTGTTTTTACTTTAATTTTTATTAACAATTTCAGTTTAAATCATCACCGAGATTTGTGAATTATTATTTTGAGTTGTCTTTTAAACGTTTAAATTGAGTTTTCTGGAAGTCTAGATTATTATTATCAGAGCCTTGGTTGATTTTATGATTATGAATCTCTGAAATATGACGATACTCGAAATGTAGTAAAACAATGATTGTTAAATCTGGCTTATTTTTATTTCAATTTATTTTAATTTAATGAATTACAAGTACTATTTGATTTAAATACAAGATTATTGTGTTGCTGGTGTTTTGATCCCACTTTATTTGCGAAACACGCCCAACTAGCGAGTCTGAGCTGACCGTGCAAGAAGCCGGTACACTGCGTTCTTTGAGTGGAGTTTAGTTTCTCCTTTTCATTGAGATTTCTAGATTTTTATTTAATTAATTTTGAGATTCGGATTTTGAGAATTTGATTGGCCTCCAACGGGCCTGGCGCTCAACAAAATTATTGAAGATAGAGAATATAACTTATTAAATAAAGTTTAGATTTTAAAGGATTTTTAGGAAGCTGTGCCGAAGGTTTGTGGTAATTTTTATTATCTAGGTATAATTAAATTGAAAAACAATTGTCGTTCGCCAAAGTATTAGGACTTTAAATCCTTTCAAGAAGAATTTCAAGTTTTATATAAAATATTGATGAATCCTTTTAAGAAAAGATTCTGAAAGAAAGTACCCAACTAACCTCAAAATTGTTGAGATCCCCATAACCCCCCTCTACTGTAGAGATTCACAAATCCCTGAGAATGTTAAAAATGAAATCCTGTTGAGTATTATAAATAATTTGCCCTCCACAGAACCTTAGTGATTTTTAGGTCTTGATTTCAAGTCTATTTCTTATCTTTTGAATATTAATTAACCATCTGCTACTGCGTCATCGCTATTGTCCTCGAGAGTGAGGTATAGATAACGTGTTTGTTCGCTAACCTTTATCAAGCTTGGGCAAAATGAGCGATCACTATAACACGTCTGATTCGTGGATTTATCCACTGAATCAAGAGGAGTTAATTTTGGAACTATCAAATATAGATTTACCGGTCGATGGAATTGTTCCCATCTTACGCGAAAGACTTCTTAGATTTGAGCGCGCTTTTCGAAGTGAAATTGAGTATGCCGATCCTGCGCTAGAGCTAGAGCAACCAGGTGGATTATCATTAGATGATTCACAAGCAACTTGCTTAACAGACTCCGGGTTCGTACTCAGCGACCTCAAAAACATAGGATATGACCACTTGTCATAGATACGAATGATGTTTCACCTTAAATCAGCGATTTTCATGTTTTTTGAGGTTATAGACGAAATCTGACATAATGGAGCCAAATGCACCCTGATTTTGGATTCAGCGACCCCGAAAACATATGATAGACATAGTCAGACTCCAGGGGTATTTTTCTCGATTTTTTTTTGTGGAGCTGTGAAATTCGTTATTGTAGATTTAATCCAGTACAGGATCCTTATAATTATTATAAAGAACAGATCATGTTATATTTGCCGTGGCGTTGTGAAAAAGTGACATTGATGAAGTAGATTGCGCGTTTATTTATTTGGAAAATGTAAATACAATTAAAGAAAATAGAAGCAAATATTGCGCTATTGATGATGACATATTAGATAAAGCTTTAGAAAATGTTTACACCGAAATTGAAGATATAGAAGAAGACGAAATACAATTGTTTGATAAGAACAAATTAAATAAAGAGCAGGAAATAGATATTTTTGACCAAGCTCAGAAAGATGCAAGCCCAGATGAAACTTGTGATAGATATACCGCTCCAACCAAGTTACCGGAAGAAGATGTATATAAAGTAATGAAAGAATTGTATGTTAAGCAGCGTGAAATAGTAATGCACATATTGCACTGTGTAAAAATAAATCGGATGCCGATGAGGTCGAGTAACACTGCATACAGC
The DNA here is from genome assembly GCA_932066315.1 of Andricus coriarius. Taxonomy (NCBI): domain Eukaryota; kingdom Metazoa; phylum Arthropoda; class Insecta; order Hymenoptera; family Cynipidae; genus Andricus; species Andricus coriarius. The sequence continues at coordinate 9,898 of CAKNWT010150851.1, forward strand.
ATTTAAATCGCCAGTCTCACAAAACTTTCTTCAAATGCCAAATTTAAGTGCAAAGTTTGCAAATACAATACGAGCAGAACTATTTCACTTGAAGGTACTTATCATTGATGAAGTATCAGTGGTTGGTGCAAAAATGTTAGAACGCGTAGATACAAGGCTCTGAGATATAATGGGCATTAACAAGTCTTTTGGTGGAGTATCCGTAATAGTTGTAGGTGATCTCCATCAACTGCCACTGCTTATAGATGCACCCGTATTTGAAAATCCAAAAGTAAACTCTCTAAATGCGTTAGCGTACAATAGATGGAATGTGTTCGAAGTTTATGAGTTAACTGAAGCAATCAGACAAAAGAATGAAGAGAAATTGATTATCGCCTTAAATAATTTAGCAAATGAGGGTATGAAAACGGAAGATATAGCGTTAATTAGAGAACGTTCTGTAAGTGAGAATCAAGTGCCAGATAACGCTATTAGACTTTACGGTAAAAACTTTCTAGCTGATTCGTATAATAGAAATAAAATTAAAAATTTTGAGGGAGAAGAATTTTTATCACGAGCTCATGATCACATATATAGCAGCAGATATATCAGAGAACGAAAAAAATAAAAGATTAGAATCATTACAACTTAAAAAAACATCAGAGTCTGCAGGTTTGCCATACGAAGTATTTTTCAATATTGGTATTAAGTATATGCTAACGAATAATAATAATGCTCAAGATGGATTAGTAAACGGTGCTTGCGGTGTTTTAAGAAAAATTACATTTGATGACAAAGATTCCAATGAAATATAAAAAATATGGATAGCATTTAGCTTTGATAAAGTTGGCAAAAACACTCGAAATAACTGTAAGGAATAAATGTTAAAAGAAGGTATAGATGCAAATGTTACTCCTATTTCAAAACAGATTATTGAATTAAATATATCAATTATATTAGGTTTTAATGTTTTTAGAACACAATTTCCAAGTGTTGTAGCAGAAGCTATAACTATTCATAAAGGTCAGGGTCAAACGTATGACAGTGTGTGTTTAGATTTAGAAAAGTATAAAACGATAACAAAGTCAATGTTATACGTTGCACTTAGCCGTACTCGATAATTGCAAGGGCTTTATATAATTGCTTATTTTGAACATCCAAGAGCAGGAGCAATGAAAGATCCTATTACCATTGAAATGGACTGCTTAAAAAACAAAGAAAATTGACTTCGTCATTTGATAATTTGATGAATATTGAAGGTAAAACAGTAGTTTTCCTAAACGCTAGATCATTGAAAAAGCATGCTAGTAAAGTTATTAATGACCAGTGGTATCAGAGAGGCGACATTTTAATATTCGCTGAAACGCGATTACTAGAAAGCGATAATATGAAAATACCCTTTTTCAAAGAAATATTTCAATCAAGCACTCCCGACAGGGAAGGTTGATTTCATATGCTTGAAACTAAAAGATATTGTCATAATTAGTGGTTACAAGTCTCCAAGAGTCAGTTATAAAAATTTCACTGAAAATTTAAGAACTGATATAGACTTTGTTTCAAAACATAATTCTCAGATTCTTGTTATAGGTGATTTTGACAATGATCTGAATGATGATACACGATCACCTGCTTTTACAAAATTAATGTATCAAAATAAATTAACATCAATGTTACCCAAAGGTACCGTAACAACAGATTTGAATACTCAAATTGATGTAATTTTTTCAAACATTGAAAAGTATTCTTGCGGAACATACGAAACCTAGTTCTCTGTCCATAAACCAATGTTTATTCAAATACGTTCCAATTCCTTCGAAACAGATTGTGAAAACCCTTCGAATGTGGTCATTAATAGTATAAACATTATTAACGATAATACATTGTTGCATTCATTTGATAATTTAAGCATTAATGAAAATACAGACGTGTGTGATGTAACTGAACAATTATCTCAAGAATTTCAATGCATATGCGTTTCTCAAGAATCTTATGACCATGAAATAACAAACAATCAATCGGAAATTATTAATATTCCAGATAGTGAGGAAGACTTGAGCTATCTCTTGATCATTCCAGATACTGAATTAAATATAGTAGTTATTGAGACTCCTGGAGTGTACTTAACATCTGGACTTATTAATATATTTGGAGACTTAATCAATTCACGATTCAGTCATTATCAGCACCAAGATACTATGTTTTTGCTATTTCCTCACCGAATAAAAGAAATTCCAAATAAAAAAAAAAAAGGTGCAAATTTTATATAATGGTCCCACAGATGGTAAGAAACGTTTAATAGGTCACTCGATACGTACGTATTATGATGGAAAAAAATTTAACATATCTGATAGCATGAACAGTGGCATATTAAACGATTAACAAACGTTATTTTTGAATAAACTCTATCCATGGAAACCAAAACTTAAATGTCATTTAGTTCAACAGCAACCTAATGGCATAGATTGTGGTTTATATGCTATTGCATTTGCTACTTCTATATGTTTTGAGCATGAAACATTTAAGAAAAAGATTTTGAGCGACATAACATGTATGCAATAAGCATGTAAAAACAAAAAGGAAGGCTTTTAAGCCACGTAACTTTATATAAGATTCAAACTATTATTATTTCAATCTCATTCAAAGTGTGAATCGGATCCTGCATTAATCTCAAGAAAAATTTATTATGGCTCTTAAGCCACGTAACTTTTCATGGGATTCAAGTTATTTTAAGTCAAATGTAATCGTTATTTCAGTTACACAGTAATACAAAAATCTGAATTTCAGTGAAAAAAGCGGTTGACTTCAAGTAACACGCTAGTAGATAAGGTGCACTATGGGAAATTTGGAGTGGGGGGTCCGCCATTGCTGGCACTATAGGAAATTTGGAGTAGGGGGTCCGCCATTGCTGACATAATGGGAAATTTGGAGTGGGGGTCAGCCATGGATGACACTATGAGAAATTTGAAGTGGGGGGTCCGCCATTGTTGGTACTATGGGAAATTTGGAGTGGGGAATCCGCTATTGTTGGTACTATGGGAAATCTGGAGTGTGGTTCCGCCTTTGCTGGCATTTTGGGAAATTCGGAGTGGGGGTCAACCATGGGTGACACTATGGGAAATTTGGAGTGGGGCCGAGACTTAGAAAATAAGTAGAGCGTCTTAGGTCTAATCCAGCTTTTTAAAAGTAAGAAATTTT
>CAKNWT010150851.1:16072-29377 GCA_932066315.1 Andricus coriarius
CCTTCTTCCTTCTTTCCCTTCTTCCTTCTTTCCCTTCTTCCTTCTTTTCCTTCTTCCTTCTTTCCCTTCTTTCCCTTCTTCCTTCTTCCTTCTTCCTTCTTTCTTCTTTCTTCTTCCTTCTTCTTGGAAGGGAGAGCTGTTCTTTCAATTGATACATGCAATAAAAATAACATTTGCATTCTTCTTTCAATGCTTAAGAAGCATAGCTTCTGACGGCGGTCCCCCAACCGCTCTCGTTTTTTTTTTTTAAATAAAAAAGTGAAATACATTGAAAATTCTTTTATCATTATAATTTATTTTCTTGTGTTATATAGCCCGGAACTTCAATCGGGATAATTGGATCGACGAATACGATCCGATATTATCGGATGACTCCATGGATGGGAGTCATCAAACTCTACCATCCTCATCATCCGAATCGGATGAATCTGATGCCGATTCGGACGCCAGCACCGTGGAATCACAGGAAGACAGGCGGTCAGTCAAAACGGAGTACTCTCCCGATCTGAATTTTGCGGATGACCCCAACGACGCCGAGGCGGATGATGAGGATGAGGATAGGGGTCAAGATGAATCTGTGGAAAATGAGGATGTACAGTGTAAGTTTTATCCGTAATTTACCATTTTTTCTAACCAATTTTTTAAATTATTTATTTATTTTTATATTGTTTATTTATTATTAGTGATAATTTTTAATATATTCTTTAACTGGATTCAAATTTAAAAAATTTCAAATAACTAATAATTAAACATAGTGATACTTACCCGATGCCTACTTTACCGACATTTGTTCAATATACCAAATCCACACGAAACGAAATATCGAGCTGAAAGTTTAGTAAAATAAAGAAAACAAACTAATGAACGTTTATATATCAATACATTTTTACAATAAAATAAATAATCATTTCTGGAAATCTCTTGTCCTTGGAAAAATTTATTGACATATAAACGTCTCCTAGTCCTTTTTCTTTCTCCCCAAACTTTCAGCTCGCTATATCTGCTCGTGTGAAATTGGTATATTGAAAAATATCGGTAAAGTAGGAATCGGATAAGTGTCACATACCGTTAAACGTTCGAAGAAATAAATAAAAATAAATAACAATAGTAAGTAATAAATAATAATTAAATAATAATTTTACAAACAAAAATTGTATCCGGTTTAATTTTTTATCAATTTTTAATATTATTAATGAATAGTTGTTATTATTATTATTAAAAACAAAATCAGAGTGTAGTGTTTGTGTCAAAAGTTTTTAAGATACAAGAATTAACTTTTATAATTTAATTGTAATTATGACTAAGAGCATGTGATACTTATCCGATTCCTACCTTACCGACATTTTTTTTTCATTACACCAAGTCGACACGAAATGAAATATCGAGCTGAAACTTTTGTGAAATAAAGAAAAAGGACTAAAAAACGTCACATGCTGTTGAGGGTTTGAGTGAATAAAGAAAAATAAAGAAAAAGAATTATAGTAAATAATAAAGAATAACAAATAATAATTTATTGATATTATGAAATTTAAAAAATTTTTATTTGATTTAATATTTTTTATCAATTTTTATTATCATTAATGACTTTTTATTATTAATATTGAAAGTAAAATTTAGTGTAATGTTTATGGCAAAAGTTTTTAAAATACTAGAATTGACTTTTAAACTTTAACTTCGATTATGGCTAAGGGCACGTGATATTTAAACGATTCCTACTTTACCGACCTTTTATTATTAAATGGGATAGGTGCGGTATTTTAAAAAGTTTAATGTGAATGGCCGCGAAATTGAAATTAAAATAGTAGAGCGTTCAGAGTCTGAAAATATCATCGAGTATTTTAAAAAAGCATTTATCGCTATTTATAAATATTTTATGAATTTTATTGATTACCCTGAAGATTATGCTGGCATCAAATTTAATTCGGATTTTTTTTTTCGAAAGGTCCTGGTGGTTTGTCCTTTCGTCCGGCACACGATTTAAGTTTTGATATCCTTTTGGATCTCATTTTTAAAATCATTCAAAGTAATGATGAGTTTAAATGGGATAATTCGTTTGTCGTAACTTTAAATATTATCAAAGGTATACGCCGTGCCGGATGAAAGTTGCTGACGCACGAGGGTGTTGAAAAAAGATCAATTTCAACTATCGATAATATAGATAACCTTTGTCTTCCGTGTTCAATTGTGGCTGCATGTGTGTACCAAGAGCGAGGTACAATTCGCAGTGCAGACTTGCATGCGAAATGGGATAGTGTTAGAAAAACAAAGGGAATATGAAAGCGAGAACTAGCTACTGAGCTATTACGTAAATCGGGTGTGACGATCCCTGAATCAGGTTGCGGATTGTTTGAAGCAAATGTCATTCAACCTCCTACGCGAGCGAATCGCGTTAGTTATTTTTGAATTTAATCATTTTGGTTTGGGTAAAGCTCCACCAGTATATGACGGTACTAGCATAATTTCAGATTCGGGTCATACGGTACAGTATAGTGTAAATATAATGTTTTACCCCCATAAAAACCACTTTGAATATATTTTATGTTTAAAAGCAGCCGCAGGTAGCCGGAAGTTTTGCATACCCTGCAATAAAATTTATGCAAATCCAACCACACATAGATGCTCTAATAAATGCAAATAGTGCCATTCAATACCTCCTTGCAAATCTGGGGAAAACATAGTATATAACAATGCACCGGAAATAAAATGTAACTCATGCAATAGATTTTTCTTTGATACTAATTGTTTACGCAAACAAACAAAAACGCTTCAAGGGGATAATTCGGTGTACATCCATGAGCCGAATCTCTGCGTAGCCCAGAAAGTCTGCTCTGATTTTTTATCGGATGAAAATATTAATGAATCATATGTACATTGCGGTGTTTGGCAACTTATTTTCAAAGGGGAGAGTGTTATAAAGTATATTATAGAGCACGTAACACGCGAGGGCAAAAATTCAAGTCAAATCACTTGTATTGCACACAATGCCAAAGGGTTTGACCTGCAATTTATTTTCCGTTACTTGCTGGAGGTAAAAGGTACGAAAATCCGTCCAAAGGTGATCACAAATGGCACCAAAATAATGCTAATGCAGGTCGAGGATTGTAAATTCGTAGATAGTTTGAACTATATGCCTATGCCTCTGAGTGCTCTACCCAAAGCATTCGGGCTCACTGGCTACCCGTGAAAATGCATGGGAAGCTCATGTTCCCGCTTTGCCACACATGTTGCGCGTCAATGAGTCAAAACGATTGTACTCGTGACGGTGCAAAGTGTGAGTTGGAAGCAACATGGGTTGCGGATGAGTTAAATAAAGCCATCGAACTCAATTATAGAGTAACACATATTTCCGAGATATGGGAGTATAATGTTACTCAATACGATGCAAAAACGCGAGAAGGTGGATTATTCGAGGCTTATATAAACACCCTTTTGAAAATTAAACAGGAGGCTATCGGGTGGCCGAGTGAGTGCGTTGACGAGGCGTTAAGAGAAGCTTACCTTCGCGAGCATGACGAAATTGAGGGTGTAGAGCTAGACCGTAAAATGATTTCAAAAAATCCAGGTTCACGCTTAGTTGCTAAACACTGCCTCAACTCTTTTTGGGGTGAATTTGGTCAAAGAGAGAGTTTACCACAAAGTGAGGTTATTGAAGAGCGCAAAAGATTGATGGAGTTGTTGACTAACCCAGAGTTGGAGCTTCATGATATTACCCCGGTCAATTATGATGTTCTTTACGTCACTTGGTCATATAAATACGAGGCAAGTGTAGCGTCACCCTACACAAATACAGTCATAGCAGCTTATACTACTGCTCAAGCTAGACTAAAGCTTTTTGACTACCTTTATCGGTTAGATCGACGCGTTTTGTACTATGATACAGATTCGTGCATTTATATATGTCATGAAGATGTACCAGAGTACAATTCACCTATGGGTCGATTACTGGGTCAAATGACTAATGAGTTGGAGGTGTATGGTAAAGGAAGTTATATTGACAGTTTTGTCTCTGGTGGTCCTAAATTCTATGCATTCAACGTGACCTCTCCAGATGGAAAAACTCATCAGGTTTGCAAAATTAAGGGTATAACTTTGAATTACAAAAATTCTAAAGTTTTCAATTTTGAAACCATCCGAGAAATGGTTGTCAGCAATGCTCCTCCTATTTCAATTTCATTCAGAGCACTTCGCCGAACAAAATTTCATGATGTCGTAACTAGAACGGAGAAAAAAATATGTAAACTTGTAAATTGTAATCGATGGTTTTTTGAGAATTACGATTCTTTACTTTACGGTTATGTCGAAGAGGAAAAAGACAGGGAAGATTCACAGTAGTTTGATTTCAGTAGTTTGTTTTGTTTTTCTGTAGATAATTATTTATAAAATTATATATAAGATCTCTCTCTCCACCTGCATGTGTATTGAGGAGATGGGCAGCTTGGGTTCAGCTGGAGGATCATGTATGTATATTTGAATAATCTGCTCTTAAACCATAAAATTGTATGATTAATAGTTTTTTATATTTCAGCAGGTTGGGATGTATATGGCCAACCCGTGTTTCAGATGATCAATCGACCTATCGCTCCCGTACGACCTTTCGTACGGAAAAGACAAATCCCACCATGCCCTGCTGCAATACCGATTGCACAAGCACTATGGGCAAGACCACCGCCAGCAGAATCACCAGACAGCCAGTTAATCCCAAGCTTATGGCAAATGGCCTTTCCGAATGATAAAAGACCACCCCAAATCTTTTACCAGTTTTCAATAATCTCCATCAATTGTTGTATATAAAATAAATATTATCATTCATTTTTAAATTGTTCTCATGATTTTTAAAAATATCCACCTTTTTAGATTCTCTTTTTTGTTTTAAGATTTAGAACTTGTAAGTCATAGTTGTAATAAAAATAGTAGCGATAATACCCGGAATATTAGGAGTGAATAATATCTAATACCAACATCTGCGATCAAACTGAAGGTAAGTATGTCGTTTAAATTTTATTCAAAAAGAATCTTCCCCGGAAGCGCGGGCGGGCTGGCTGGCGGGTGCGGACCGCGGGCGCTGAGAGTAGGCTAATAGCAGCGCCACCGCATCGCGGCCACCAGGGTTATAAGCTCATTGCCCTGGCCGTTGCAACCAGGCCCATAAGCTAATTTGCCTGGTAAACGTGCGCGCGGAGAAATATAAGCTCATTGACTTGAATTTTGATTTAATTTTGCCATCACACTTTACAATTAAATTTGAGACAGCAACAAAAAATCACATAAAAGGAGATTACGTAGTATGATTTCTTTATTCTTCAACATGGATCCAAGGTGGAAACATCCATTTACATCTATAATTTCTGGGCCAACGGGTTGCGGTAAAACGGTTTTTATAAAAAAATGTCTCGAAAATATTAATTTAATGTGTGACATTGCATTTTGTCGCATAATTTTATATTATTCAGAATGGCAACCATCCTATAAAGAGTACGGGGAGGAAGTTGAATTTCGTGAAGGTTTACCACAAGCATCAGACTATGCTAGTAATCCTCGAACAAACTTGTAATTATAGACGATCTTATGCGTGAATCGTCAAATAAAACAGTCGTCGATCTTTTCACAAAAGGAAGTCATCACCAAAATCTGAGTGTGGTCTTTTTATCAAAAAATATTTTTGATCAGGGGCATGGTCAACGAGATATTTCTTTAAACGCTAATTATATTGTAGTTTTTAAAAACCCGAGGGATCGAGCGCAAATTGAACATCTCGCTAGACAGGTATACCCTGAAAATAAACTTTTTCTACAGGAAGATTATTATGACGCAACTTCTAGCCCACACGCTTACCTCCTTCTAGATTTAAAGCAATCTACCCCTGACAACTGTAGATTTAGAACTTGTGTATTTCCGTCAGATTCATACCAATACGTTTACGTACAATCAACGGGTATAAAAGCAGGCTCACCAAGCGACCTAGTACCAGTTGTACGTTTATCGTGATGACGTGCGCATGAAAATCCATCGGAAAGAAGAATGTTAAAACATTACACGCTCTCTATCATTTGAATACAGATCAATGAAGCGCTGTTTTGAAAAAAGCTAACCCGCAACTCATTCAAAGTATTTGTGAATGTGCATTGAATATTTTACACGGAAACGTTTCTCTAAAACAAACCGAGAAGCGAAAAGTGAAAAAACACAGATATGAATTAAGAAAACTCGTGACACCGCGTGGTGCGTGGAAGAGTAAAAAACGCCTTATTGTGCAAAAAGGAGAGGGATTCTTACCTCCCCCCCCCCCTATTACTAGCACCAATCCTTGGCACACTTTTTTCCAAGATGTTTTCATCTTCGTAATTGTTTGCCATATATATTAAAATGGAGCATGCTAGGAAAATGGTACTTGTGCCGAGTGATAGTGTTGAGCAAATTAAGCTCCAGTCGTACCCACAACAACAACAATTATTCAACAATTTTGTCACCTCAAAAATACCCGGAAATGCCATTTCCAGACTTGACGCCGAAAGGAGTAAAATTTTATACTCTTCATTATACACTGATTAACATGAAAAGTGGAAATTGTATCAGCAAGTTTTACAAAGGTTTTTGTTCTTTACAGATGAAGCGAAAAATTCAATTGGAAAGAAGAAGGAAAAACAAGACGCTGTTGAGGACAAGTTAAACAGTGAGCAAAACGAAATGACGAGTCAGGCTCAAGATGACCATGATTCAACCCTCCCCATCGCAGATATTATTGCCTCTGTGCCAAAAACTTATAGGGAGAAGAGTGAATTTTTGCTTGAGAGATTACGAGCACCAGAGGTTAAAAATAGAATAAAATGGGATAAACAGGGTGTTGTCTTCATCGACGGAGAACGTGTTGAGAAATCAAATATTTCAGATTTAGTGAACGATGCTATTAGATATAGGAAATCGGTTTTTGTGCCAGAAAGACGTCAGTTTGCAAAGTTTCTTCAAGGAATTAAGACACCTAAAGAAATTTTGGGTAATCGTGAGTACTGGAGATCAAAATCACATGCATCTGTAACATGGTTATTAAACATCTCGCGTAAAAGTTCTACACCGAAAAAATCCAGGAAACTTGTTGGTGAAGATGGGGATAAGACTATAGAATATCAGTCTCTTTTGAGCGATAGCGAGAACTGGGAAAGTAACAACGACTCAGAAGCTGCAGATGATGATGATGATGCTACTGTTAAAAGGAATACGAAGCCACGTACCTGGATGGGTTTCAATCTCTAAAAAATGAAGCAATTGGAAGACATATATTATAACCCTTTGCATGAGGCTTCTTACTCTGGCGTAGAAAAGATTCACAGGTCTGCACGGAAAAATATTCCACGTATGCAGGTAATTGACTGGTTAAAAAGTCAAGATGCATACAATCTCCATAGTCCTATTAGACGTAAATTTGCCAGACAGCATTATAGTGTTTGTAATATTGATGATGTTTGGGAAATTGACCCAGCAGACTTGAGATCTTTAAAAAGCTACAATGATGATTTTTCCTATCTACTGGTTGTCATTGATGTTTTGAGCAAGTTTTCCTGGATTGAACTACCGAAAAGTAAAACTGCATCTGAGGTTAAAAAAGTATTCCAACGCATTCTTCATAGAACCGGTGATAGAATACATGTTTATCTACAGAGTGATAAAGGAAAGGAGTTTGTCGGTAAAGTTTTTCAAAAATTCTTGTCAGATCGTGAAATGCAATTTCGCGTTACACGTGATCCAAGTATAAAACCCGCCATTGTTGAGCGTTTCAACCGTACTCTCAAGGAGCGCATGTGGCGGTACTTTACACACCGTAATACGCATCGATACATTGATGTTCTTCAGTCAATAGTGCAGCCCTACAACAATGCTCCTCATTCAAGCATACGTATGGCGCCATCTACAGTCAATCTTCATAATGCTGCTGTAGCTTGTGAAAATATACAACGACGATTTGTAAGAGAAGTCGGCCGTAAAAAAGTACCTGAATACAGCGTGGGTGATGTTGTAAGCATCAGTCGTGCTAGAGACATCTTTGAAAAAGGATATGAAGCTGGCTGGACAGAGGAGCTGTTTGTTATTAAAAAGGTTATCAACTGGCGAACACACGGACCTATCTTATACGAATTGAGAGATTTAGCTGGAGAGGATATTGATGGAATTTTCTACGAACAAGAATTGGCTGATGTTAAAAATAAGGACGTACAAAACGACGAGTTTATTGTTCAGAAGGTGATTCAATCAAAGGGTCGTGGAGCTAAGAAACAGCTCCGTGTAAAGTGGGTTGGTTACCCTGACAAATTCAACTCGTGGATAGCAGCTACAGAGCTAAAAACTCTACAATGAATGACGAAGATCAGTTTTATCTCATTTTATTAAGTGATAGTAGTATGAAGTATTTTCCACAGAATACAATCACCCACTTCATCCCACAACTTCCACATGAAATTCGACTGCATGGTCGCTGGGTGGTGGGACTCACAGAGATTCAGTTTCCACGATTATTTCTCCATGTGAGAGGTGCATCAAGCATGGAAAATCGCATCTCAATTGAACCAAAATCAATTGTAGATAAAATCGGGCTCATTGAAAATCCACAATTGAAAGCGTACGAGTTAATGAGACTGGCAGTGTAGATTTAGCCTTATCTGAAAATTCTGACAAACAACGCGACAATAATGCCATCTCAGCTGATAAAGGTTTTAAACTGGAACTGTTTAAAGGAAAGTGTAAACGTTTAATTACATCTTTCTTTCCACCTGGAGTTTATTCACAGCTAGATGACTTTAAATATGCTGTAAATAACACTGCTGAAATAAATAAACATGTGGTTGTTAAGCAAGAAAAAAGAAACAATCATTATATAACACTGGAAAAAATATGTAAGGAGGATTGTAAAATTCCGGGTCGTCACTTTCTTTTAATCACTGAGAAGATATCTCAAATTCTAGGTTTTGCACCTCACATACTTCTACCTATCGATTCATATATGGCAAACTATCCACCAAGTTTATCAAATGGACTACCAAGTAAACTATTTGTCTATTGTGATATATGCGAGGCGCGTATCACTGGAAATGTAAAAACACCAATCTCTCGAGTCGTACCGGTTGATATGGAAAATTATATTTTTGGATCCACCCAGGTGACAAAATTTTCACTACCTCATTATATACCTATTCTTCATACTTCATTCCGTACAATAGAAATAGATATAAGGGATCATCTGGGACTTAGGGTACCATTCGAGCTTGGCAGCTCAACCGTGACACTTCATGTCAAACGGATTGCGTAAACATGAGCTATTACACAGATTACTATACAACTCAAGTCGGCGGTGGAGGAATTCCCAAAATTTACATTGGGTCTTATTGCCAGAGAGGGCATGGTATAGGTAGTTTTCTCGGAGGCCTGTTTCGACGAGTTTTATCATTTCTCACACGTGGCGCAAGAGTAGTTGGAAAAGAAGCACTGCGCCATGGGATGAATGTTATTGATGATGTGGAACGTAACATACCATTTAAGCAGGCAGTGAAAACACGACTCAAAGAGACTGGAAAATAATTAAAGAGGCGAGCCATGGAAAAGGTGGAAAGTTTGATGAACGGATCGGGATATAAATTGACTGGGCAGAAGAATAATCTTCAGTCTTTCGGCGTTCGCAGCGTGTTGAACATCGCAGGAAAACCTCTTAGAAGAAAGAAAAAGGGTGGGAAAATCAAGAAGAAGAGGAAGAAGAAAACGGCTGTTATGAGAAAGGCAAGTAAAAAATCTAAGAGGAAAAAACGAGCAAAAAGTTCAAAAAGATCTGTGATTGACATTTTTGGAAACAAGTAAAAAATGTCATTTTTACACTCTCACTCGTGTGAGTGTTTGAAATCGGAATTAGATCTCTTTTCTCTACCTCCAACACAAACAACCATAGAGGGCTCTCAATGGGTACACTACAAACCAGTTTCATCTCTCACAGATGACTCACCCATCGAGTTTGTAGTTCCAGGCCAGGGGGATGAGTACATTGACCTTGCACATACACTTCTAAGCGTAAGAGTCAAAGTAATCACTCCTAAAAAAACTACAGAAAACACTGCCAGTGCAGAATCCGTTGGGCCTATCAACAATTTACTGCATTCCATGTTTCACCAGGTGGATGTATACTTTAATCAGAAGCCTGTATCCCCACCAAATAATGCTTATGCATACAGAGCGTATATTGAATCTCTGCTCAACTATGGACCAGCCGCAAAAAAAAGTCATCTCACGTCAGCATTATGGCTTGATGATACAGCTGGTAAAATGGATAACGTCACAACGCAAAACCAGGGTCTCGTTGATCGACGACTTATATTGGGTGAAGGAAGAAAAGTTAATCTGATTGGTCATTTACACAGCGATGTTTTCAATCAAGATAAATTTCTCTTGAATGGTGTTGAACTTAGAGTTCGACTGGTGCGTTCCAAGGATGCTTTTTGCCATATGGATCCTACTAATCAGGCTTATGTCCATATTGAGGAAGCATCTCTTCTTATAAGGAGTGCTAAAATCAGTCCTGGAATTATTCTTGCACACGGAAAAGCCCTTTCTCAGGGTACGGCCAAGTATCCACTCGCCAGAGTAGAGGTTAAAACACTCACGATTCATTCTGGTGTTCAAAGTGAAACTCTCGATAATGTTATACTTGGTCAACTACCTAAAAGGGTCATTATTGGATTTGTCGAAAATGACTCATTCAACGGCCATCGTGGTAAAAACCCATTCAATTTCAAACACTTCAATATCAATCATTTCTCTCTCTACGAGAGGGAACAAGAGGAAATTGATCGTTTTGACCACTGGCTTCGAAGACAGGGATAAGAAGAAATTCTCTGTAAACTGTCAAACAGAAAGTCAACGTACGGCAAAATAATAATAATCAGGAATTCAATTCCAGACGGTGCCGAGGTCAAGACTGAATCTTCCAATAAAACAACTGCTTCTAAGCCTTGTGCTTACGAAATTGTGAGCATTAAACATGAACAGTCTGGAGATACTGCAGGCTCTTCAGGGTTTACAAGTGCCCACGATTGGTGTATACCCAGCAGACCTAATTCCCAAAACCTGGACAAGACCAGCTGCAATAGTGGTTAACACTGATGACCACACTCAGCCTGGTTCCCACTGGGTCGGAATCCATATCGACAAAAGCCGTAGAGGATCCTACTTGGACAGTTACGGGGTACCACCTCTTATTCCTCAACATCTTCATCGTCTACGTAGAAACTCCAGCCTCTACAGATGGAACACCAAACAACTACAGAGCACCTTATCAAATGTAAGCGGTCAGTTTTGTATCAGGTTTCTTCATCATATGTGTAATGGTGGTACTTTGCGCCATTTTACTGATATTTTTACGGACAATCTATTAGATAATGATCGTATTGTGGTAAACTTTCACAAAAGACTTTTAGAAAAGTATAAATTGAAATTGGTGCGAGCCCTAGACTCTAAACACGGTGGCAGATGTGTTTGCTCACTACGGCATGAAAATCGATTAGATTCGTGTGTACAATCATGTTTGTCGAAACTCGCTACTTTGTACCTTTTTTAAATATGATGTGTACTCTTACTTATAGGATAGAATTAAGAATATTAAGAATATTCCATATTTTTGATCAAGAATAAATAAAAAATACATGTAACCTGGAAAAATATGTTTTCGCTAATTCACCTGCCCTTTAGGTTTAGTTACTTATCAAAATTTGTTTTCAGAGGTTATGTTGAAAAAATTTCATTTGCAATTTTTATAAATAATTAATTTTTGTAATAAAAATTTCATACTTTTAGAAAGCTAGATTAGAGATAAGACGCTCTACTGACCCCCCCACTCTACATTTCCCATAGTGTCATCCATGGTTGGCCGCCACTCCAAATTTCCCATAGTACCAGCAATGGCGGACCCCCCACTCCAAATTTCCCATATTGCCAGCAATGGCGGACCCCCCACTCCAAATTTCCCATAGTGTCAGCAATGGCGGACCTCTCACTCCAAATATCCCATAATGCCAGCAATGGCGGACCCTCCACTCCAAATTTCCCATAGTGTCAGCAATGGCGGACCCCCTATACCAAATTACCCATAGTACCAGCAATGGCTGACCCCCCACTCCAAATTTCCCATAGTGCCAGCAATGGCGGACCCCCCACTCAAAATTTCCCATAGTGCACCTTATCTACTCACGCTTGGTTAAAATCCAACCGCTTTATGTACGTAAAATGGACTTTGTAGGGTAATTTAAGACAGAAAGTTTCGCACACGAATCATTATACCCAAGCATAATGGTCATAAATTAAAGCGGGGAAAAATCTTTTGATGCTACAAAGCTCCTGTTTTAAAATATGGACAGCATAACTTTTTCAGTAGAGTTGTATGACTTTTTTGTCCATCCAAAGACTTTAAATCAAATAAAATAATAAATTGAAATTTAAAATCCACAAGTTTGTTTGTTAATATTTATGTAAACAACTAATCAAAATATGAAAACCATTACTAATTTTCGAAAGACAAACTTTTGATTCATAGAAAATCAGATTTTCAAAGTTTATAACTGTTGCAGTTGGCTATAATGTTGACAAATTATTTTTTAATTGTGCCATGATCCTTATCCTCAAAGTAAAAATATGTTCTCATTTCGATTTTGAAAAATTTGCTACAATGCTCTTCAAATATAAATCAGCGATAAGTATACCGCTGAATCAAATATACGCTGGCGAATCAGTGATATTTTTTACCTGCGCCAACGTATAACTTTAATTTATTATTAAATTATATATGAGCACATAATTGATTTAATTTACGTCTAAACTTTATTCTATTCATTTTTAATGGTCAAATATTATCAACACTTTTACTTTGAATCGCCTTTAAACCGTAAATCGTCACCCATCACAAAAAAATGCACTTGGTCAGAAAGTTAAATGGAGTTTAAAAATGCTTACCACCTTTATTCAAGTTTAAAACAAATTTTCACCAGGGTAAGCCTCAGCTGCTGGGCGGGTCGCAGGTGGCGGATAGCGAATCTGAGTAAAGTATCGTTTAATTGAAATTGTAAATTTATATACTTTCTAAATTATAGAAACAAAACAATTCAAAGACATATCAATATGAATTATAATAATATGCATTTATTGATATGATACATTTATCAGGGTAACTGTAAACAAAGATTATGGCAAAATAAGGAGCAAATATTGAAATAATGATTATGAATCAAGTTTGTACTTTATTTTGCAATATCTGAATAAGCAGTCCCGGACCGAGGTACATAA
>CAKNWT010150891.1:1286-15057 GCA_932066315.1 Andricus coriarius
TTATGTAAACATTTCAGGGCTAAACATTTTCAAGATAAAAAAGTTAACAACTGCAAACATTCTTTCAATGATTGCTGTAGTCATGATGGTGTAAACTTAGACTCAATACCGCGTATCCTAATGAATTAGAAACATTGTTAGATGGATCTCATAATAAATCACATCATTTTAAGAATTATATAAGGTTTTATAATAATTCCTTCTCTTTTGCATCATTCAATGCTAATGTTGTTAATTTTAATGCTAGGAGGCGAGGACCATTTTGTTTTAAAATTCAGAAACAGATTTATTATCAAATAAATAATGCTTTATATCCTGAAAAAGATGATGGTCCATGCTTTGACCAGCTTTTCATTTATGATGCTAACGAATCAGTTCAGTATAGACTGAATCAAAATGAAAATTTAGATGAAGAAATCCTACGAACAATAGAAAACATAATGAGAATGTATAATGCTTTCACAAAATCTTATAAAATGATGTCAAAAAATATTAATATAGAAACGGAATTAGCAAGAAGAAACAATGAAGAAATTCCAGAATTAAAATGACTATTTACTTTAAAGGAAGGAATGGACCGAGGAAGATATAACTTTCAAAGAACTAATGAGGTAGCTGCTATTTTTAATACAAATTCAGAAGGTGACATACCAGAATCTTATGTTACTATTTTCAATAAATATACTAAGGAATTGAAATTAGTGAGCAATTTAGATCCTAATGTTGCACCTTGGCTATATCACTTATTTTACCATATACTCATGGAAATTAAGGCTATAATACTAATACGATTCGCTGTGATAGTCATCAAAGGAATAGAAATCATACGATTTCAAGAGCAGCTTTTATAAAAAATAAAATAGCGATAAGAGATGATGAATTTAATCCATTCTTATATGGTGGCAGATTATTTCAACAATGGGTGATAGATATAATTATGTGAGAGTAGAAAAAGATAGACTACAATATTGTGCATATAATCAAAAACAATTACGAAGTGAAACATACAAGGGATTAGTTGATCACATGCATAAATGTGCTTGAAGTTCTGAACGTTCAAATGAACGAAATTTTTTACTGATGACTGTGTTAACCAAAAAAGTGCTCAAATGTTTGTTTATTTATATTGGAAATAATTTATTATTGAAACAGAATTATAACACATATTTTAAATTGCTTTTGGAACAATATTTATGGGTAAAATAGAAATGGGAAAAAATATTTCGTTCATTTGAACGTTCGGAACGTCAGGTACATATGCATAACAGAGCGAATGAAAATGATACACATATTGGAAAAATGGTGGTATTACCATCAACATTTATCGGATCCCCTCGCAATATGATGCAACAATATCAAGATTCCATGGCCATTGTAAGTAAACATGGTAAAACAGATTTGTTTACAACAATGACATGTAATTCACAATGGAAATAAATACAAGAAAATTTGCTGCATAATAAAACTGCTGCAGATAGACCCGACATTGTAACGAGAGTATCTGCTTTGAAAGTTAATCATTTAATACAAACAGTTGTTGATCAAAAATTATTCAGAGATGTCAAATCGTACGTTTATGTTGTAGAATTGTAAAAAACGGGATTACCACACATTCATTTGCTGGTTATATTGAAAGCTTATTCAAAAATATTAACACCCGAAAGTGTGGATCGTTATATTTCAGCAGAAATTCCTGATAAAGATATAAATACAACATTGTATAGAATAATAATGCAAAATAATATTCATGGACCCTGCGAAGACTGGTGTTTGATTGATGGAAAATGTTTAAAACATTTTCCAACAAATTTACAAGAAGAAACAACAATGGAAGATAATCGTTATGTACAGTACCGCAGATCGAATACAGACAAACGTATGAAAGACCAAATGGATATAACGTTGACAATCGTTATGTTGATCCATATTCTCCAAAACTTTCAGAATTATTCAATTGCCACATAAATTTTGAAGTTGTTTCAAGCATAAAGTTCGTTAAATATTTATATAAATACATTTACAAAGGACATGATGCAACTTCAATAATTATCAGAAACAATAATGGAGAAACTGCTATCAATCATGATGAAATAAGTCATTATGAGGAGAAATAGGTATGTAGGTCCAGTTGAAACTGTATGAAGAATTTTAAGTAAACCATTATCAAAAAAAGTCACAGCATTAATCATTTGCCTATACATTTACTTCATGAACAGTATGTTATTATTCACGAAGGAGATGTTCTTAATAATCAAGTTTCGTTTAATTTGGAAAAAAATACAAAATTATTGGATTATTTCGATTTAAATTCACGTGATCCTGAAGCGAATCAATATTATTATACAGAAATACTTGAGCACTATACTTGTAATAAAAAGACATTTCAATGACAAAAACGAAAGTGCATAGAAAAAACGATGGGAAGAATGTATTCGGTTAATCCATGCCAACTAGAGTTATATCATCTAAGATTACTGCTACGAACAGTAAAAGGTACAACATCATATGAATCATTGAAAACAGTAAATGGACTAAATCATGAAACATTCACTTCAGCTTGTTTAGCGTTAGGACTTATTGAGGATGATACTGAATGGAAAAGAGCAATTGAAGAAGGTATTGTGTGGATGATGCCTCAAACACTTCGTCGGTTATTTATTACAATTTTGATTCATTGTCGACCAATACATCCAGATGACTTTGGGATGAATTCAAGGAAGAAATGTCAGAAGATTATAGAAGAAATCATGCAAATATTGATGCACAAAATAAGGCTTATAGAAGTATAAAAAAATTTCTATCTGAAGAAGGATTTGAGTTAACCGATTTTACAGGATTATTAGATATAGAAGATGAAGATAATGTTCTTTACACGGCAAACGATATAAATTTGAATGAAGAAATTAATATTGCAAAAGAAAAATATCATAAATTAAATTTAAGGCAGAAGAATTTTCTTGATCCTGCATTAAAAGCAGTAGATGATTATAGTGGAAAATACTGCAAATGTATATACATTGATGGACCTGGAGGCTCAGGCAAAACTTTTGTATACACAACTCTTTGGCATTTATTAAGAAGAAAAGGAAAAATATGTTGTAATATGGCATTTACAGGAATCGCTGCTACTTTACTTTCAATGGGAAAATCAGTTAGAGATATCACAATATCAAATGCTATATTTGCCGGTAAGATAGTTATTTTCGGAGGTGCTTTCAGACAAGTATTGCCAATAAAAGAATGAGGTACAAGATTAGAAATTATTAATTTATCAATGAAGAATAGTAAATCATGGAAAAATTTTGAGAAAATCACATTGGCAGAAAGCATGAGAGCTTTACCGGAGGAATCTGAATTTGCTGATTTGTTGTTGAAAATTGGCAACGGTCAAATTAACGATACAAATGATTTCATTGAATTACCAGAAAGAGTGATTACACAAAGAAATGCAGACATCGTTCAAAATACGTACGGAGACTAGAAATTTTGATGTAGAAGAAATTAATAAAAGAGTAGTTGAATTATTGGACAATTATGGAGAGAAAATATATAAAAGTATTGACTGCACTGAAAATTGCGATAATGGCAATGTTCATGTGGTGATGTTACCAGAATATTTAAATACTTTAGTACCACCTGGTTTACTACCCCATGAATTGCGTTTGGGAATTTATTCTGTGATAATGCTGATAAGAAATCTTAGCATAAATGAAGGATTATGCAATGGAACGAGATTAATACATAATTCTAACATAATTCTAGATTTGCCAAACAATTTGATTAAATGTAAAATATTAACAGGAGAAAAGTGTGGAAATATTGTGTTTTTGAATAGTGTAACTTTATATTGTGATAACTCTTACCTTTTTACCTTTAAGAGGAGACACTTTCCAATTAAACTCGCATTTGCAATGACTATAAATAAATCTCAGGGAAAAAAATTCAATCAAATTGCCATAGATTTAAGAAAATATTTATTTAATCATGGTCAACTGTATGTTGCACTACCAAGAGTACGCTCATTCGATTCAATCAAAATATACTTAAGGGCATGTGATACAAAAACAATGATCGATTTTAGCAGTGTTAGGTTCCCCCGGCTTTTTTCCTACAATAATAAAGATTTTGCCTTAAAAATTTGGGGAATGATAGCGAACATGCTAACGGACGTCCCCGAACTCTTCTGTTGTGGAATAATTAAAAAAATTTCATTTTGCTAAATTTTATTAATATGTGTGTATTTTGAGGTTATGTGTGTTACAATTCTCCCCGTAGCTTTACTTCCAAACTACACAATATTTTTGGTCGAAAACTTAGGACAAGTAATAAAACATAGTAACTAATGTCCCGGAACTAAGCTTGTTTGTAGGCAATCCAAAAAATATATTTCATAAATAATTTAATTTATGCTCGTTAGGACGCCCTCTATGCCACTCGGTACAACAGATACCAACATTATCGGAATGACAGAGACTTAAGAACCGATCCTAACCTCCAAATAGAGCATATGCAGAAAAATTTTATTTAGCAGAATATATTTTTTTTGCTATTATCCCTTAAAAAAAGGAGTTCGGGGACGTCCGTTATTCTATTTTATAGCATCTCCGAATTCAGTTTTTACAAATTTTAAGTTTTGTGGACAAAACCCGGGGGAACTGAGCCCGATTGAAGTATCACATGCCCTTAAGAAATCAAAGAAGTAATAAGAATATGAAAAACTTTGTTTATATTGAAATTTTAGAATAAGCTCACAGAAAAAAAAACGAAATGTAATTTTTACAGCGGTTTACGAGGAATCTTCACATGCAACAAAAATTAACTTCACGTAGTAAGAGTTATTCACCACACGGAAAATGGTTACCATGCCAACTCTATTAAATATTGTTTTGTTTCGATGCGCAAAAATTCAACTTTATCTACTTAAAAATTACATTCCAAACAAATGTTCACTTCTGTTTTTCCTGTGCTATATTAACTAATATGTCGTGAATATTGTAAAAGTAACATCGTACGTTTCAGATATCACATTTCATTTCATAGTTAAATACTTTTTCATAACCATTTTTTAATTTCCAAGGCAAAAGATTTCTTTGAAATATAATTTTTTATTTACCTAATTTTTAATTCAACTTAAATTGATAATCATGAGTCATAATACAATTAAAATAAAAGTATTTAATTTTAATTATTCAACAAAGAGAATTTCCATTTATGAAAATGCATTTATTAATTCATATTTTATAATAATTCTATCCATACACAATTTATAACTTACGGTGATTAATGTAATTTTATTAATAAACAAAACTTAAAATTCATGATTTTTAAATCGAATGAAAAAATCACACTGTGTATAACAACCATATATTAAAAATTATTCATAACAAATATCTGAAAATTTATATATCAAATCAAATGTTCGAGAATAACAAAGAAGAAAAAGCTTGACGCGCGCAGAGCGCGCGCTTTTTTGCTCTAGTGTAACATAATACATAAAAATAATGGACTCTGGTGGTAAATAATTTTACAGTTTGCAGTTTGTGCTAATCGTAACTCCTCAAGTAGAAACTTCAATGGTAAATCATTTTATAAATTGCTAACTTTCATAATTTACCGACGCGCAACGTGCACCTTTAAAGTAACTGCTAGTTGCATCCGCCAAGAGGGCGCAGTTATCAGCGCATGTTTTTCACATTCACTGAAATTCTCTTATTCCATTAGATCGGCAATCTCCCACCAAATCTCTGGTTTCTATTTAAAATAACTTACAACTAGACAAATATTTACACCTGGTATTACATCCTATCCATCACAGGATTGAAACTAAATTTGAGGTTAAAAATCAGCTGTTCTCTCTAAACACAGCTTAGAACAGCGCGAGTGTGACATGTCGTACCCCACCTTAGGGTGCCGATCTCCGCCCCACCTCGATACTTTTTTTATTTTTTAAATAACTATATTAACTACATGCTTGAGAGAAGTGATTGAAAAAATAAATTAAAGTTCGAGTTTCAAACTTTGCAATAAATCCAGTTTTAAGGAATATTGATACTTATTTTTCCCTTTCCTGAAGGTTCGAAATTTGATGGAGCATCCGATTTTTATGCTCCAAATTTCAATCACTGGAATTTCATTAAATTTTTGACAAAATAACTAATTAATTGATTTCAAATACAACTACAGAATTAGTAGATGCCAATCAAAAAGAAATTGAATTTTTTTTACTTATTTTACAAGTTTTCAGAGGGGTGCCCAGCTTATCCACCCCAGCGGTAGTGCCCCGCTCTACCCTACGCTATAGCGTATCCGTTTCGTTCATTCGGTCCGCTAGGGATATGAGGAAAGAGGTATATATGCTACTAAGCAAAAAAATATTTCACACTAGTGTTACGCATTTGGACTTTGACCTATGTTATTGTCCCACATCTACTTTGCCTTTCACTTTTTAGTCAAGCCCACGCACTAATGCTAGAGTATAAGTAGAACCGGGCGTGTGGCCCTTCGTCAGTTCCAATCTAACTCTACGACTATAAGCTTGTATCTTATATTAAATCAGAAAAGAAATACCGAATTGTCTAATAAACAATTCGGTTACTTTTTAAAAACATACACGAGCATTTTTCGGCGTAACATTGGCGATCCTGCCAGGATAGTGCTTCTACGATCTATTTCAAAAGAAGACTATCTTTGAGACGAACCTCAAAGGATTTTTACGAAAATCCAAAAAAAAGAAACGAACTCTACGGAATTCAACTAAGAAGGACGGTAGGGAGAATTCTACAAAATTCTACAGACGAACTCCGGACTTTCTCTACGGAAAAGCACGTTAATCAACGAACTGTACGTAATTCAACTAAGAAGGACGGTAGAGAGAATTCTATCAAATTTTACAGACGAACTCCGGACTTTCTCTACAGAAAAGCCCGTTAATCAGAATTAGAATTTATTGATAAAACTAGTACCTGAATTAAGTAGGGTATTATACTACGTAAATCAATTAAATTCAATCCCAAACGGAGAAATGAAAGGGTACGCAATATACCGCGACAATAACCCTATGAGACCCGCAAACAGGCGGATGAGAAGAAACCTACTAGCCATCAACGAGATCCTCAAAGCAGCGAATCCCATTCGCTGGACAACAACGGCCCATCAAAAGCACGCAACACTCGTTTAGCCCAGCAGAAAGCAAGAAACCTACGGTCTTCAAAAAGACAAGCAACAGTGAGTAAAAAATAATAGGTCTTAAGAAGTGTTAGATTCTTGTACAGTTTGAAGATATTTGTAAGGCAAATCTTATGACTAAAATCATAAATTTTGTGTCCAAATACTACCAAACTTTAGGCTCACGTCCGTACACATGCTTATGGTGCTCCCTGGCCACTGTGTCCGTTAATCAAAACAAAACCTATCTGAAATTTCTTGGCATTGTAGTAGAACGATGCCAACAAACCAAGGTTTAAACGGAAAACTTCTGTCACGCAAATAAGAAACGTCACAGAAGTAGGACACGAAATTAGGACGCGGAATCAGGACGCGGAATTAGGACACGGAATTTAGGAAGTGTTACACTGGCTTTCTCTGACTATAGAGAAGACAGTTCAAAGTACTTGACTGACGGGACAGACTCTGACACACATTCAATAGACGAATTTAGTCCTCCTTTCTCAACAGCAGCAATGACCGACGCAACACCTTCTCCAAGACCCTTATCCCCCTCTAATATGGGAACCGACGACCTTTTACGAACCATTCTAGCCGAAATGAATGGACTGAAAGTGAACGTGGCTACACTAGCGAGAGAAAACGACAAACGACTCTCAGAGATACAATCCGTAGCTAGGGAATGTGGAGTGAAAGGGAAAGTAGTCTCAGATAAGGATGATGACATTTTCACTTCAGATAGAGATGAATCAGACGGTGAAGGTGAGAAATTAGAAAAAATTACCCAAACACAACCCACAAGGGCTGTAAATGCAACAATGAAAACAGAAACCGCGTTCGGGTCACTTCACAAAAATCCCAAACGAGAAAACCAATTGAACCAACCACTTGAACAAAATATACCCGCGAAAGACATATTTAGGACGATTAAGGTCTTAAACGGACAAGATGATATGGGAATAGAAGATTTTATTAAATCTATAAAAAAGCCGAAAAGCAGTGTTCTCAATCCAGCTTACTTTTGGACTTTATAATTGCTGAAAAAATCCAAGGAAACGCCGAACGAGCAATAAGATACTCGTCTATCCGCGGATATGACGATTTATACGAAACCTTGAGACAAAATTTAAAACAAATTGGATCAGTTTCAGCCCTACGAAGCAAACTGGAAAGCTGCAAACAAGGAAGTAACGAAACTACTCAAAATTTTAATTTACGATTTAGACAAACGGTTAATGAACTTAAGTACGCGGTACAATCATAACACTCAAGTTCTAAAGAAAGAAAAATAGCGATAAACATTGAGGAAAAAGAAAGCGTAAAAAGGTACATATTAAATATGAGAAGAGAAATTGGACTACAAATTAAAGTACAAAATCCCATTAACTTGCAAGAAGCGCAAAACATAGCGATAGAATCCGAGATATGGTTTAAAGAAGCCCAGTTGACACAGCAACGAATACTTCCACGACCCCAAATGAGTGCTAGTATACGCCGACCTACACCACCACACATACAATGAAATCAAGCAAACATGACACCAAGAGTTCCTAGCCAGAACATCGCGCTGGCCGACCGCACGAAAATCAAGTGTCACAAATGTGGAAACCTTGGTCATTTTGCGGCACAGTGTTCAGTGAGACCCGCAAATTTCAAATACGGTCCATCTTTCAAACGGCCACCCGAGATAAGGATAATTCGGGAACAAGAAGACAATATAATAGACAGCAGCCAAATGACGGAAGAGGAAATAATGGAACAAATACAGTACGAGGACTCAGCCGAGTCTCAACAGTATGTGGACAATTATTATCCATTAGAGGAAGAAGAAGAGATGGCAGAGAATACAACTTCCTAGTTGACTCAGGAGCATCAATTAACATAATAAAAGAGAGCGAATTACCTGACAAATTCGAAAAAATAAAATTTCGTGAGACATTTTCAATGGGCAACTACCGAAATCAGTCAGTAGAAGCGGCCTATATACCATACGGAAAGAAAAAGCATTTGTTTCATATAGTAGATGACGATTTTCCTCTACCAGAAGCCGGAATCATTGGTCTACCTTTCTTTAAAAAATATCAAAGGTATGCCATAACATCAAAATTCCTAATTTTAGATGACATAAAAATGCCCCTCTATAAGAATGGCAACTACATCGCTAAAAATACTGCATGGTTATCGACTATAGACAACTAAACAAGGATTCAGATCAGGATGCCTATCCCTTACCAGTAATAGACGATATCCTAGATCAACTCGGAGAAGCAAAATATTTCTCAGCATTCGACATGAGTGCCGGATTTCACCAAATTCCCATGTCAGAAGAGTCAAAAAAATATACAGCATTCTCTACCTCTCAAGGACATTACGAATACAACAGAATGCCCTTTGGCCTCGAAAACGCTCCGGCCACATTTCAACGAATGATGGACAACGCTTTTAGAGGACTTATAGGAAAAGAATGCTTCGTCTATATTGACGACATCGTGATATTTGGGAAAACCTTGGAAGAACATAATAGAAATTTAGTCACTGTACTAGAAAGAATCAAATACCTCCAACTAAAATTAGAACCCTCCAAGTGTGAGTATCTCAGACCCGAGCTTGAATATTTAGGACACTTAACTACAGCAGAGGCAGTGAAACCTAACCCACCCAAAGTAGAAGCAGTTCAAAATTTTAAAGAACCTAAAACCGTCAAAGAAATTCAATCATTTCTAGGACTTGCCGGTTATTATAGAAAATTTATTAACAAACTTTTCATCCATAGCAAAACCTTTATCAAAGTTAACACAAAAGGACACTACCTTTGATTGGATGCCTAAGTGTACAGAGAGCTTTGATACACTAAAAAAGGTACTATGTGAATCACCCGTTTTAAAGTTCCCAGATTTCAAAGATACATTTACCCTAACAACCGTTGCTTCTAACTACGGATTAGGAGCAGTATTATCACAACACGGACATCCTTGCTTACTTATATCAAGAACGTTAAATAAAGCCGAGGAAAACTACAGCACCAGCGAAAAAGAATTACTAGCCATAGTATGGACAGTTAAGAGATTGAGACAATATTTACTTGGAAACCCTTTCAAGATCCAAACCTATCACCAAGCTCTATTATGGCTCCATAATGTTAAAGACCCCAGTTCACGATTATTGAGGTGGAGGTTAAGACTCGAGGAATATAAATACGAAGTACAGTACGTGAAAGGAAAAGAAAATAAAGCCGCAGACTGTCTTTCAAGACTTTTTCCCATCCGAGAAAAAGATTTATTACAAGAAGCCTTTGAGGATGCCCTTATAGATGAACTAGAAACAGAGTTACCTGAAATTGAAATTTTAGGCACACCCAGCTCTAGGCAGTTAGAAACACCAGAACCTATAACAGCAAACCCAAAAATCACTGAGATTAAAGCACTAAAACCAATAGAAAAAATCAAAGTACTCAGCAGAGAGGAATCAGTATCATCCACAGATTCTGATGTAGAAAACATAGAAGACGAGTTGCAAGAAAAGCCCGAGAATCCCCAAGTCAACTGGTACAATGAATTTATGGAATGGCGTTTAGACCCCGTCACCAACGAGCGAGTCAAAATTAAACCAAATGCTATAGGAAAATTATGGAGGAAAATTACTAAAGAAAGCATGCCAAAATACGATGAAGAAAATTGGTTAAAACATTTAGCTTGGATTATAGATGAAATTAGGAATAGAAAATTGACTCTAGTGCGACTACAGTTCGGAGATCCATTATTCACTCCTGTTAAAAAAGAACTAATTCAAGAACTGGTACAATTTCTGTCAAATTATTATCCAGATACAGGATTCCATTTATGCTTCTCGAATACCCGAGAGCTCACTAAAGCTGAGAAAGAGCAAATCATGAAAGAGGCTCACTCGACTCACCTAGGAGAAAAGAATACCTTAGAACGAGCAAAGAAGATCGGGATATGGTGAGGAATGGACGAAGAAATGAAAAATTATGTCAAAAAATGTCCTATTTGTCAATTACAGAAAACCACCAGAATAACCAACCAAGCATCCGGCGTCTTACCCGACATCCCAACGAATCCCAATGATAAAATTGCCTTAGACATCTTTGGACCTTTACCAGAAACCCGGAAAGGTAATAAATACATACTAAGTATCCAAGATAGATTAACAAGGTTCACTGTCCTGCTGCCTTTGCAGAACGAGACCTCAAGTTCAATCATTGATGGATTACTGGAACACTATATCTATATCTTTGGTGCACCTAAGACTATTTTATCTGATCAAGGACAAAACTTCTTATCCGAATTGATGCAGCAATTAGAAGAAGCACTTAGAATTCAGCATGTAAAAACAACAGCATTTCACCCTCAATCAAACGGTAACATTGAGAGAATTCACTCTACTTTAAAGAACCCAATTAAAACTTCAATGGCCGAAAATAATAACGAATGGGATGATAATTTTAAATTTATTATTTTTGCAATAAATACCATGAAAAATACAACTTTAGGAACAACACCCTTCGAGGCTACGGAAAACAAAGGCATAAAAGAGGATTAGCTAATTTCATCGGCGATATCTCTAAAACCTTATTTGGAACACTATCCGAATCCGACTTGACCCAAGTAAATTCAGAACTAATATTAGACTAACTAATATTAGACTCTTCATCAACAGAATATTTATCAATAAAACAAGAAATTGGAAAGAAACTTAGTTTAGCACATAAATTAGGACAAACAGTAAATAATAATACCAAGGATAATTTTGTTAATACCAAACTCATATTGACCACACTCTTGATAGACGAGATGAAAGAGGATATTGATACCGCTATTGATGCTATCAATGATGGCAAACACGGGATAGCACACCCGCAAATTTTAACACCTGCAATTTTAAAAAATACATTGCAAGAATTCGAATATCATCATAGAACACGTTATCACTTTGATAATACAGAAGAAAACTATCAGCACATCCTCGACATCAGTTCACTCTCCGTAGCGATAGTTCAAAGACTTTTTACTTATATTCTAGAATACCCGTTTTAGAAAGGAAGAAGGATCCCTACAAAAAATCACTCCTATTCCTGAAAAGAAGGGTAACCTTTATTTGTCTATTATACCTGACCACGCATTGGTAATTAAATTCAGAGACACATACGTTCCCACAGACAGACATACGACTGAAAATTGTAAAACAATAACGAGTTACCTGATTTGCAAACGAAACCAGCCGAATCTTAAAATAACGGATAGTAAAAGCTGCGAAGCAAGCCTTTTTAAAAGATACGCCGAATTAAATTGTAATCAGTCTCCATATTTACTGCATAAGGAAACGTTCATACCTATTTCCAATGGATATATTATAATCCCTCTTGTTAAATAATCAACCCTGTTAAAATAACAGGAAATAATTGTAAATTATATAATAATTATGATCAGATAGACCTACCTAAATATTTAGAAGAAAAACAAACCTATTGGTTTAATGTAACTTACGATATTAATTACGATGAACAGGATTTTAAAAAGCTAGAACAGAAGTTGATTCAACTTCCCAAACAGATAAATAACGACGAACTTAAACAAGCCCCTTTAAGCTTAGATGACATCGAAAATACATAAAAAAATATAGCTAATCACCGGCGTATGAAAACATGGGTAGAAACCGTTTTAGACTGGCTTAAATATGTAGGATACTTCTCGTTATCATTATTGCTCTTATGGGCACTAAACAAATGTGGTATTTTCGAATTGATTAGAGCATTATTTCCCACAAAACTTTGTTTATTCTGCGTTAAAACTAAAAACCAGATTACACCACAAATTGTAAACTATACTACCTCTACTCAACCTTTAATGAACTCAATGGAACCGATTAAGTCTAGAAAATTTAAAATAGGTTTAGAGGACTAAACCTTGTCTAAAAAGGGGAGTGTTACGCATTTGGACTTTGACCTATATTATTGTCCCACATCTACTTTGCCTTTCACTTTTTAGGCAAGCCCACGCACTAATGCTAGAGTATAAGTAGGACTGGGCGTGTGGCCCTTCGTCAGTTCCAATCTAACTTTATCAAATTATACACTGTTTAACCAAGTGAGTAGCAGGTGGCTGGCAGGCAGTGATGGGTAAGTAAAATACTCGTGGTAATTTACTTGGTTTTCTAATGTACCTGACGTTCCGAACATTCAAATGAACGAAATATTTTTTCCCATTTCTATTTTACCCATAAATATTGTTCCAAAAGCAATTTAAAATATGTGTTATAATTCTGTTTTAATAATAAATTATTTCCAATATAAATAAACAAACATTTGAGCACTTTTTTGGTTAACACAGTCATCAGTAAAAAATTTCGTTCATTTGAACGTTCAGAACTTCAAGCACATGTTTTCTACGGTAATTTACCTGGTATTTTACGTCATCAGTTTTCTACCTGGTGTAAATTACATCTTATTCTATATATGAGGGCGCCACCTCTGAGGCGGGAAATAAAAAACTTGAGTCAGACAGCCAATCAAAGGTTTTCTACACGTATTTTACATATTCCAGGTATTTCACGTAATATACCTCCTTTAGGTATTGTACGTAAAAAACTT
>CAKNWT010150901.1:1430-15789 GCA_932066315.1 Andricus coriarius
TAAAGATAAGAGAATTTAGAGTTGAAAAGTTTCCCCCTAATTTTTTTCCTGGAACGTGTAATGACAATATGATGAGTTTTTGACGATTTTTTTTGTTATTTTGATCAGTATCAATGTAATTCTTCAATAAATAAATCAAAGTAACACATCTGTGTATGAATCAATGGTAAAATTTAAAACATTTACCTTTAAACTAGCATAAAACGTGTTAATCCTTAGCGTATTTTTATTATGTGTCATTACACGCTCCAGGTAAATTGGACACTTTTCGGGAAAATATATCAATTGTAACCTAACATATCTTTAAAGGGAGTCATAGTGAATAATGTCTCCAAAGGACTTTTTAATTTATTCTTTTGAACAAGCACAATCAATGTTTTATTGTTCTTTGACATTACACGTCCTGTAATCGCACGTCTCAGAATTCAAACTCAGGGATGAAACGCAAATAGGTTAACCATGTGCCTCATGGTTTTTTGTTGAACAAAGCATCCTATTAACATTATTCTATTCTAAAATACTTGAGCTTGTTAGGGAATGAAAAATCTAATGCATTTTGTCATGAAGAAATTCGAAGGTAATGATTAATAATAATTTAGGGTCGCGCTCCATGAGCTGTGACTCGGGCCTGAGGTGTCAGTTTCAAATACGTGTATTTCAGTGTATTTGTGTGATGGAGTCTGTTTTAATTAATTCATTATGTCATCAGGAGAAGAAAATACATTACTTAAATGTAGTTTTGAGCGATTTTTAAAACCTCGAACAAATTATAACCTTCAAAATGTGTTTTTTCTTCTTAGAGAACTGATTTTATTTCAAATCTGACATTTGATAGGTCAAGTTCATAAGACCAATGTAATTTACTTTGATATTTTTAGTTTTCATTCATTTTAATCTTCTGATCCTTCTATAAAATAATTTTAAAACATTCGAATTTTAAAAAAATGTTTACAGTTCTTCATTTTATAGGTTATGTGTGTTTTGAAAAAGTAATATATATGTAAATTCAGTATGATTTAAGTAAATAAAAAAGGGACAAAAGCGTTAGCAAATAAATAAAGAGACGTATGAAAAAATTAATCCGTGTTTTAGAGACGTATTTCTCTATTGTAAGCCTTATTAAACTAAAAGAACATACTGTCATATGCGAGTATACGTGAAAATATAAGTTATGTTTTGGGAGCGTCTATAATTTTGATAAATTATAGTATTTTTTAACAAAAATTTAGTAATAATTATGAAATGCTTTCTTGAATCTTAGAGTACTAGGGAGTTCATTCGTCCAGCTTATAACATTTGCATGCAGTGACCCAAAATACGGAAGGACAACCATTCGTATAAAAACAGTTTTTAAAAAATTTTTAATCCACTATATTGGACAAACTATTTTGAGTTTGAAAATTCTAATTTTATATTTGGATTCAGCGACCTAAAGACCTTGGGATGACCATTTTTATAAACTGGTGACTGTTTTGAAAATTTCGATCCGCAATTTTGGATCAGCCATCTTGAATTTTGAAATTCTGCTATAAAATTCGAAATCAGTGAACCGAAAAACTTTAGAATACTCATTTCTATAGAAATTGGTCCATGAATCCAGATTCTAAAAGAAAACCGATAACTCTGTCAAAAAATTGTTTTAAAAATTGGCAAAAAATATTTTTAAGCTCAAATATTTTAATTATTGCTTATCGTAGCACCAATGAATAGGCGTGGTAAAAAAAAACCTATTTCAGAATTTTTTTGCAAAAAAAGTTGGTTCTATCAAAAGTGACCTTAACACAGAGAATCACCCATATAAAGTAAAGTGGCTTTGCCAGAGATCCCGAGCAGTCTTTTACTAGAAAACACGGAAGTAAATCCGTTCCTGAAGTAGGTTTGTTCGGTAATAATTGCATAGCTGTTTCAATTTCGATTTCCCCAAATTTAAGCTTATAACCCCTATAATTACTTTTTAAGTCAGGTATCAAAAGCCTTGATTGCTTAGTAGGTTCACACACGCTGTTAAAATTAGTAGAAAATGAGTCGAAAATTGTTACAGGATCATTTAACGCATTATTGTTATACTGGATGATACCTGGATTCCTAGATTCCTTTCTTAACTCTCCTACGTAGAACCAGAAATTCTTGGGATCTTTTTCTAGGGCATTTTCGCACTCTGTTGTATACACATTATAGTCTCTGTCTATCAATTTCTTTATTTCGGAGCTAAGTGATGTAAAATAATTATTCAATTATATTGAATCGATATCATTATTTTTTTGTCATAACTCCTCTGTGATTTTAAGTTTGAAAATTAGCTGTTTTGGGCACCATTTCGGAAACCGACTTTGTTTTTTGTTATTACTAAATTTAGGTACCAGTTGGTCAATAATAAAGAACAGCTTAGAATATAGGAGTTCGTACGCTTCTTCAACATTATTTATTTTGTATAAATCATCCCATTCTATCTCTCATATCTTGGTTATAATAATGTATGTATCAGCTGTTCTATAGTTAAAATTAAGAATAATACCTAACGCAGATTGGTGTAGGTCCTCACCCGCGTGAAAAGAAATACCAATTTAATACCACAGAAAGACCAGTTTCAAACAACGTTTGGTCTTTTTCTGGTATGTACCCTTCCGCCAATACCTGCATCATTTTTAGGTCATTGAAATTGACTCTCTCTCTCTCATTCTCTCTCTCTTGCTCGCTCTCTCTCTCTCTGAAAAAAATAGCTGGCTGGGAAAAAATGACTATGGTCTTCTGGGGACTAGAAGAGGTCAGTTTAAGACTACTTTAAGACAGGCCTATACCTGCCTATACTGTAGTCTTAAGTTGGTTTTTCTTTTAACGAGAGCAGGTACCATTGTCTCAACGTACTGGACGTTGCACTCCAAAAGGCTCGTGAGTATTTATAATTCTTGTAAATTGGGATAGTTCAAGGTTAGTAATTAATGAGTTAAAAAGGGATGCTTTATGGTCACGTACGAGACCATCTTGAACCAAACAGAAGATCCTTGTATTAAAGTCACCCAAAATCAAAATTGGATTGTTGCAAGGTATCAACACTTGTTTAATATATCATCTACATTTAATTCTAGTGACTTGAATTTATTTTTGCTAGATAGTAAGACTCCACCCCTCACACCCCGAGTCAGATCACTTCTACAACATATAAATTGATGGTCATTGAAATATTCAGCTGAACTCATATGTGATCTGAGCCATGTTTCGCTCATCCTTTATTCCCGCTAAGCACTCAGATATATATGTTGTTTAATATCGTTTGATATGTCTTTCTTCAGGCTGGCTCTTAAAATAGTGTTCTTTTTATTTAAGAGACACTCTATGTCTTCTTTGGTGATCGATGTAGGCGACTTTGCTCATCCCTCGTGAAAAGAAAGATCAACTTAACACCACTTTAAGATCAGTTTGAAACAACGTTTGGCCTTTTTCTGGTATGTACCCTTCAGCCCAGCGATTCCCAAACTACTGCCGACGGTCACGTCCGCGACCGCGGTCGGGGTAAACCACCCCGGGCCGCTACCGGGATGCTACCCCGCGCCCGGCAACTCGGCAGCCACCCCGCTGTCAGCAGACGGCTTCTTTCGTGTACCTGTTATGATGACCCTTTCATTGTCATAAGATTAATGCCTGTGACAATGACTAAAATGATAAAGACATGACAGAATTAAATTTTAATTATCTGAATCAATTTCCTGATATAATTTTAAGAAAGCGAAAAAAAAAGTTGATGAAAATCGGTTAATATTTCCAGTAATAAAGTAAATCTTTAAGTGCATGTAAAATTACAAAAACTCTTAACTGGTATTGAAGATATTAACGCCCGCATGACCGGCAGTCAAGTCACCGCCTTGGGTTCCAGTATTGTGAAAAAATTGTAGGGTGGCGGCCCTGCCCCTCCCTAAAAACTGGCAAAAAAGTTTAGAAAACGCTGCTTCAGCCTATACCTGCATCATTTTCAGGGCATTGAAGTAGACACCACTCTCTCTCTCTCTTTCTCCCCCCCTCCCTCTCTGAAATAAGGATAGCTGGCTCGGACAAAATGACTGTGGTCTTCTGTGAACTAGAAGAGAGCAGTTTAAGACCTCTTTAAGACAGGCCTATACCTGCCTATACTGTAGTCTTATGTTTGTCTTGCAACCGTATCAAATTCTCTCTAACCGGGGATTCATTTTGTGTTCATCAATATTCACAATTTAATTATGCAGTTGGCTTATTTTAGTTAAAGATCTTAATATTACTAAAAATTATAGTAATGTTTAGTAATGGTAATGTTGCATTTCAAACTTATCTCAATGATTTTTATTTTCATCGAGACATTCGTTCAATTTGCGTTTACTTTTTCCTGTCCAGTAAATTGCAACCAACTATATAAGTTGATTTCAATACTGATAGGGTATTAAAACTAGCCCTAAACATTTGATAACGAAATTTGAAAATTAAATGAAGAACAATTTAGAAAGATGAATTCTCACAATAAAAATTCACATTAAAATTTAAATCGTTCTTTGACGATAAAAGTGACGGATTCTGGATTCACTCAAGGGAGAGATTGTTGCGTACTATTCTGATTTGAATTTAATTTTGGAAAAAGATGATTTCGTTATAACTTGGATTCTCCTTCCTTTCTTATTTTTAGTGATTCAGATACCAAAACTTTGTTTGCACAACGAGGTCTTTATTGGTAGATAGAGTGCAAAGTCGTTACAAATTCCATTCTGGCTCTATTATTTTTGAAAAATTGAAACTAAGAAAACGACTCATTCAAATTACGTTAGCTAGTGCCACCATGCCCAACGAGGTTTCTTTATCGTTAGATAAAGTGAAAAGTCGTTACAATAAATGTTGCACGCACTACTTTTTAATTTACTTAATTCCCCACATTAAAATGCAAACATGCACAACGAGGTCTCCTTATCGTTAGATAAAGTGCAAAGTCGTTACAATCATTGCATAAAAAAAATAAAAGTGAAACCCAAAAACTCACGTCTAGTTATTCGAATTCTAACGAATTCGGATAATTTAGTTGGCGAAAGTTTTGATTGTAGTCGTAATAGGAGAATCCTTTGAGAGTGGCGTCCCTTGAATGACGCTTATTCCAATTCAAATTTCAGACTCCATTGACAGGTAGATCATGGAGACGAAGAACGGCTTCTTCCTCGCAGAGGGGTCGAGTAGGCAGTCCTGTGTTACCGATACCGGGATCGATATAAAAAGTGTATTGGTCCCACGCTATCGCCACTTATTAGCCGATGGCGCGCGCAATCGAACGTATGATCGAATGATTTCGCGAATCATCCCTTCGTTCCACCTGCTTGTCCACTTTTGAGTCAGAGGCATATCAATATAAATATTCGTCAAAAGCTTTATGATTCAATTCTAAATATGAAAATAGAACGGACCGTGTCAACAACATCAAATTGCTTATTTTATTTATTTATTTTTTTGTATTTATGTTATTGCTGCTTTTCAATCCTTTGTAATAATTAGGTCGTAGCTTATTCCAAACCTTCTTAAATTTATAAAAAATCTGGGGGTCGTGAAGGGAATTTTAACCAATCTCCGTATCCCCATATTGTTTTGTCAGTGAGCATACTTTTTACTAGAATTAATACAAAAGCGAAAAAGTGAAAACGAAATTTACATTTCTTTTCCTCATACAATTCAGTTGCGAATTTACGCTTGTTACTTATTGGTATCCAAATCGATTTTCTAGGAAATACATTTTTATATCGAAATATCAGTTTGTAGAATCGCTCTTTTTCTAATGCGTTTAATACAGTACAGAGGGGCACTTTTTCTGTTATTTGTTCATCAGAAAATGCATATTCATCCTGGGCATTATCAGAAGTTTTGATTCTATTAATTTCCTTTATAACATTTGGAAAAATTTCTTCGGGTTCTAGATATTTTCTAAAACATTATATGTATCTTTCTTTCTGGACATTTTCCGCATCCATTGTTATGCGAATTCTTTTTACATCTTGTTCCAATCTTTTTAATAAGTCAACTCCAATGATACCTTCTTTATTTAGCCTTTTGGAA
Source organism: Andricus coriarius (assembly GCA_932066315.1). Taxonomy (NCBI): domain Eukaryota; kingdom Metazoa; phylum Arthropoda; class Insecta; order Hymenoptera; family Cynipidae; genus Andricus; species Andricus coriarius. The sequence continues at coordinate 7,485 of CAKNWT010150901.1, forward strand.
CAATCAAAAACACATAAAAGCCTTCCCAGTCGCCCATTTTAAATTTTGCATAAATTTGATGCTTTAATTTAATAGGTCTTGCCCCAGTTGCACCATCAATTGTGGTTCCTACAATTGTTAAAAGTTCGCATTGTTTAAAAGTATTATGATTATTTTCATAAAATATCTCAGAAATACAAGTAACTTCACTACCTGTATCTATTAATGCATTTGTTTCTATGTCCTCGAGATTTAAAATCATTATTGGACATTTATCAAATTCTTTATCTGCCGTATTATCATTATTTCCTAAAAGTTCACCCCTTATATCTAAAGGTAGAGACTTTTTGAAATATTTTGGCCCCGGATTTTCCTCTATCGTTTTACTCTCTACTGACCCGAGATATATGCGCTTCCCTGATTAAAATAGAATTCATCGCGATTATCTTTATTTCCACGACTTCTATAACTAGGCAAGCTTACATGATTTGAATAACTAGGATTTCGTTTTTAAACATTATCCTCTACCCGTCCATTTACATAATTTTGCTGAGATCTATCTCTGTTATTTTGATCGCGGGAGTTATAATTATTTTTAAAATCATTAGGTCGTTCATTAGTTCAAGGTTAGTCATTAATGAGTTAAAAAGGGATGCTTTATGGTCACGTACGAGACCATCTTGAACCAAACAGAAGATCCTTGTATTGAAGTCACCTTAAATCAAAATTGGATTGTTGCAAGGTATCAACACATCTTCCAACCTTTAGATAACTTCTGCGAAATCACTAAAAATTAGATCCGGCAGAATATATATGTTAAGGAGACTAAAAGAACCAGGTGGTGAGAAAACTTTAACAGCCTCTACATTTACCGAAACGAACTTGTTTAATATATCATCTACATTTAATTCTAGTGACTTAAATTTATTATTGTAAGATAGTAAGACTCCACCCCTCACACCCGAGTCAGATCACTTGTATAACATATGAAATGATGGTCATCGAAATATTCAGCTGAACTCATATGTGATCTGAGCCATATTTCGCTCATCCTTTATTCCTCCTGAGCACTCAGATATATGTTGTTTAATATCGTTTGATATGTCTCTCTTCAGGTTGGCTCTTATAAAAGTGTTGTTTTTATTTAAGAGACACTGTATGTCTTCTCTGGAGATCGATGTTGGCGACTTTGCTCATCCCTCGTGAAAAGAAAGATCAACTTAATACCACTTTAAGATCAGTTTCAAAGAACGTTTGCTCTTTGTCTGCTCTGTACTCTCCAGCCTATACCTGCATCGCTTTTGGGGCATTGAAATAGACCCCGCCCCCCTCTCTCTCTTTCTAAAATAAGGACAGCTGTCTGTATCAACAGACTAGCTGTACCTTAAAGTCCTAAAGATTCTGGGTTAATTTATGATAATTTATGAGATGTAGAGGCTTCAACCAGTTTCCGTTATATTTATGGACATTGGGGGTTTAAACCACTGGCTGGGACCAAAGGACAGTGGTCTTCTGGGGACCGGAAAAAATCAGCTTAAGATCACTTTAGGACAGGCCTATACCTGCCTATACTGTAGTCTTCAGTTGGTCTTTCTTTTCACAAGGGCAGGTACCACAGCATTTTGTAAAAACGCGTTGCGGGAGATTTTTCCCCGATACGCACAACCTGGGTGATAAAAGATGCCACATTCCTTACATGATGTATAATCAGTTACAATTGTACCCCCACAACCCCGGCAAGTTCGGCCGTCAGGTGCCATTACTATGACTATACTGCTTCCCGTCCGTTTTGATTATGTGATTCTGTGTATGTCACGTGACAGTATATTCTGGTCAGCTGATCCCCAAATACTAGAGCTGTGGCTTTACAAACCCACACGCTTCTGCTCTGAGCATGTAACCACAGATGCCTATGCACTGAACACACTCTTAGGTTGAAACGGAGCACTCACGCGCAGCATGTGCTCGACACTAGGTTTTGCTTCAAAAAAATCCCAGATTATTCAAAATGAAAGTTCAATAACATTCAATTTATAGCACCTTATAACTCTTTATCAGGAGAGAAAAAGTCAAGGGGTACTCAACCATATAGTTTTTATACCTCTGAACTCCAAGTCTTGAGATTTAGGCTAGGTCGTCTAATTACATCAGTTCAGCCGCTTAGATCATTAAAATCTCACAATTTTATATTTCGAATTAGTAGCTGAAACTAAATATAGGATATAGCCCGGCTAATGCCCATCACAGCTGTACTGAAAGCAAAGAATTATTGTAAATCAGACCGACACAATAGGATCCCGCTTATCTTGCGCTGGCGCGCGCGCGCCGTTTCTTATTACTAATGGACATCGAAAAAGCCTTTGATACTGTATGGCATCAAGGGCTGATATACAAACTAACTGAATATGAATTTCCATCATACCTAGTATATTGAACTAAGGCATGCATTGTAGATAGGAAAATGTGTGTAACTTATGATGATAAAAAGTCCTTAATTAAAAGACATAGCTGCAGGAGTCCCACAAGGCTCAGTACTTGGACCCACGTTATTCTTTTTGTACATTAATGATATTTCAAGAATAGATAAAGTGCATGTAAGTCTATACGCAGATGATGCAGCTCTATATACAAACTCTTTTAGAACTGATACTATTATCAATAGATTAGAAAGATCTGCTAATAAAATTACGCCTGCAGAAGTTCCCTTTATACCTGCGACTAGGCTAGCAAGTAGACCAGCTGAAAGTGATTATAAGTAGAAATTAAAATTTGTCACATTTTGAAATTACCTCTGCGTAAGTTAGAAATTCAGAATCTATGGGTTTCGATAATTTCAGATATCTAACTTTTTTTTTGAGAAGTTTAAAATTTGAATGAATATAATGTATCTCGTAAATGGAACGAGATACGCCAAAACAGACAACATTTTCGAATTCAACTCCAGAATAGTATATTAGTATATAATTCATAATTATAACATATATATAATGAGAAAATTCACAAGTTAAAAAAAGTATTAATATATTGAAAAAATTTTTAAAAAGGCATTCGGTTGGTGGCGGCCAACTACTATAAATCACTCTGTCCGCCGGGTACGTCAGGCCTGCCCAAACTGGGGAAATCGACTTATTTGCCACATGTTCGAGTTCCACCACCACTTCCCTCTTCTCGGGTCCAGAGGCTTGGGGGGTAATCGCTCTCGTGAAGTTGAATGAGTAGAGGCACAGTACCCCGACTCACATGTATTTTTCTGGCCACATATTTGGTGCGCTAACAGAGCCATCTTCAGGTATCCCGGAGAATGATATTAGGCTATGACGTCACATTCTAACCTGAAAATCATTTTCAATGATTTTTTTGTATTATTGATGATGATTTACATATTGTTCAATATGTTCCGCTTTCTTTAAACGTGTGTAGGTGTAAAGTTCTGTAAAGGAATTCAGTGATACAAATATATCAAGTGACGCAATTTAGATGTGAGTATAAAATAATTTTATAACATTGCTGTAGGTCATTTTTGAATTGTAATTTTGAATATCAAACTTTGTAGGTTATTATGCCTGCTTTGCGTGTGTAGACACCCTGCTTTCAGTGAAATGAAAGCCAAATAAGACCTTTTTTTTATAAGAATTATAAGTTATACATTAGTAAACTTAGTACACATGCAAAGCAGGCACAATAACCTACAAAGTTTGATATTCAAAATTACAATTAAAAAATGACCTACAGCAATGTTAAAAAATTATTTTATACTTACATCTAAATTGTGTCACTTGATATATTTGTATCACTGAATTCCTTTAAAGAACTTTGCACCTACATACGATTAAAGAAAGCGGAACATATTGAACAATATGTAAATCATTAACAATAATACAAAACTAATCTCATTCTCCGGGACAACTGAAGATGGCTCTGTTAGCGCACCAAATATGTGGCCAGAAAAATACATGTGAGTCGGGGTACTGTGAGTAGAGGTCGGTGGTGGTGTTAAAGTAGTCCGGCTACTGGAAAAGCTAGTCAAAGCTACGTCCATTATTTTTTCTGGTATTTGGAATTAAATCCAAAATTTGACCAGCTTATCCATTAATAAATTGAGTATTAAATTTTCATACTGATCAGCATAAATAAATTATTTTTATTTAACAACAAAATGTAAATTTAAATGTTCATTCGACTTGATTCGAGTCAAGGTAATGTCGACTCGAGTACGTAAACATAACTTGCAATAAACCGGCAAAACATTTATGTTGAAGAGCGGCATCATGTCTCCGCGAGATAAAAAGGGACGAATAATTAAGAAATCGGAAGCCAATCGGCGAGAAAAGGTGCATGAGGTTATAAAAAGAATAAATAACCAAAATAAAAGTGAATCGTGGTGCTGCCAACCTTAGTCAACGCCACACCATTCTCGTCATCACGTCTGTATGTTTTGCTAAAATTAACCTCAAATACCCTGAAAGCAAGTACAAATGAGCAGTAATTTAAATTTCACATTATATTTTCTGTCTCCGAAACAGTTTTCCTGACAATTTTCAACGTATTTTAAAGCCGAAATTAACCATTTTTGGAGCCCGTGAAGGGCCTCTCCATAAGATCCCATGTTTTATGACACGACTTTAAACAGAGTTAATTCAAATTGTAACCTGGAAAGGACCCCTAAAAAAGGCATTATGCGAAAGAAGACATATTTCTTTGTAAGAAAAAACTAATTTTTATGACGTTTCAACGTGACCGGTCGACTAGCCGGACTACTTTAAAATCCCATCTGGCAAATGAGTCGGTTTCTCCAGTTTGAGCAGACCTGCGGTACGTGACGAATACAATGGAACCATTATATGACCGTCGCATCATTCTGCGAGTGCCGAAATCAGGACAAACAGGCACTCAAGCTGCCAGTGCCGTTTCAGTGCCTTTTATCGGCAGGGAGTTAAGACTGAAGCTATCATAATAAAAAAGAGACCACCAAAAATAATTAAAGATATTCTATAATAAAAGTATTGTCAGGCCAATTTTAACATATGCTTGTCCGATTTGGATTATAAGATGTAACTCAAATTATTTAGTACTCCAGAGAATACAAGACCGATTTCTTCGATTAATTGGTAATTATCCTAAATATACACCTTTTTTACAAATGCATAAGGAAATTGAAATCGAATATATTCAGGGACATGTTTGTAGATTAGCTGAAAACTTTTTTGGCAGAATAAAAGAGCATCCGAACGAAATATTAAAAACAATAGACTACGAAAATATTAAATATAAGCATAAAAGGATAATACACGTTATCTTCAAACGAAAAGTATAAGATATTTGCATATTAACAATAAGAAACTCCATGTGAATTTGATCGGTTTGGAGTAACATGGCTTTCACTCATAGTTTGAGGTTTTTTTAACGATTTTTTTTCCTTTATACACTATAGAAAAAGGGAAGATTATTGTTAAATCTCAATGAAATTTACAGTTTTTAACATTTAATTAGTCAAGTTGGTTAGAAAAATACATAATTCCCTGTTCTAATTAACAATTAAATTTGATTTAAAAAAATACTTTTTCCAACTTAGGATTATAGTTATTTACAAAATTTTCTATTATAGTTTAGAAGTATAATAACTTCGTTTTTCTAAAATTTGGAAAAATGAAATTTGTAATTCAAAAAAATTCTGATTCATAACTAGGAATTTTCAACATATCATGGATTCTGACTTAAAACAGGGAATTTTTTGTAAATTCCCCTTGAAATAAATCAAAATTGAAATTATTTTTCAAAATTCCCTGCTCTACGTCAAAAATTACCTGTTCCACGACAAAAATAGAATTCTTTAAGAAATTCCCTGTTTCAAAGTCAAAATTATAACTTTTTACGGATTTTTTTTAAAATTTTAATTATATTTATATTCAAATTCTCTGTTCCAAGTCAGAGTTATAATTTTTGCGGGAATTCTCCATCTGAAACTCTAAATTATAATTCTTCACTAAAAGTCCCTGTCCCAAAGTAAAAATTATAATTATTCACGGGAATCCCCTATCTCAAACTCAAAATTAGATTTATTTACTGAAATTCTATTTCACAAGTTATAATTATGATTCTTTTCGATAACTCGATGTTCAAAGACAGATTTTTAAAAAGTATTCTGTGATTTGCATTGAAATATATTCCGAAATATTCCCAAATATAATGAAGTATTCCCCCATATTCTTGAGTATTCCCAAATACTCTCGTATATGTCCTCATATTCTCCAATATCGACTGCCCCATGCCATGTGGAATCATGTTCAGGTAAATCTGTATAAGGAAACAACTTGCTCTGTATATTGAATCAAGTCGTAGTAGGTACCCTACGAATAGATTTAGTTTGTAAAGAAAATTCGCTAAAGTAAGTTTCATTTTTCAAGGGGATCATTATATAATGAATTCTACTGATGCGTAGTCATCGATGAGAACATCATCCTCGTTGAGGGAAATAGCATGTTGGAGGCTGCACTCCTGCTTTTTGCAGTCACTTTGTCTGTAGATACAGTTACTAAAAGGAGATGTCATCGTCATTAGAATTTTGGGAAAGGTAAAAGTGTATTTCGTTTGTTTTTCTTTATGGTGCAATGGTTTCAAATTCCGATTTTGAATATGACTTAAATTTATTTCGTGTATTTGCAGCATGATCCTGGCTGCTCGAGTGACAAGACTTATGCAGGATATTACTAAGTTCGGTCCAGTGGAATAACGATTGGAATGAAAATACGCTTCGTCATCGCATTAAGCACATGATTTATTTTCGTCGATTACTTTTCGAATTTTCCCATAATATCAAATTTTGTATTAAAACATTTCTTTTTGATTGAAAAAGAAGTCAAAAAAATGTGAGCTATTGTATGCTAATTTATTAAATGTTAACAGTAAATAAATTTTTATTTCATTTTGTGAAATTTGAATGTCAAAATTGGTAAGGTAGGCTGTTAATATGCGTCCTCCTATATTTGTCCAAATATGTATGTTAATATCAAACCTAAAAACTGATTCTTTTCTATGTTATGAACCTTATAGCATAATATTACCCGTTGGAATGAAAAAAAAACGAATAATATTTATCGATGTATTCAATATTTTCAGTTTATAGTTCTTAGTGTTTAATTGCATTATCCACAGATTTTCGAGGCATCATCTTTTGAAACTCAAGTAAATAATATGTTGTTGTTTTACTTGAATGAACCGTTAGTTTGATCATAATCAGAGTGAAGGTGCCGAAATACAACCGAAATAGTTCAAAAAATTTCCAGGAATCATTTTCAGGAAAATTCTCTAAACGCTGGCAAAATTAACGACATTGGTATAGAATTTTTCAGAAGTTATTTTGGGGAAAATTCTCGAAATAATTTACCTAAATCTTTAAGAAATTTTCCCGGAATCATTCTCGGGCGAATTCCCTAAACTTTCCTAAACACTGAAAAAATTACCCAACTCGTTATGGAATTTTCCCAAAGTTATTTCTCAGGGGAAATCCCTAAACACTGGAAAATTCACCGAAATCGTTGTGGAATTTTCCTGAAGTCATTTCTGGGAAAATAACCGTATTATCGGGCTTATTGGATCCCGAACCTTTTCGATAATTTTCCCGAAAAAAATTGTTTACTGTCTGTGTCTATGGAACTTGTAACAGATGTATCCGTTACAATTTTCGAGATTTATTTCTTTAATTAAATTCGAACTGGCAGCTGTTTTCGTTTGACACAAGTCTTTAGACACACAAAAAAATGTGCCAACTGAATAATGTTACTTAATTTCGTAATTTACTTCCTTTTGACCTTGATTGGCATAGATTTCTATCATAGGTAGATAAAATATATGTATAAATGATGAGTATTATTACATTAAATTCGGTTGGACCTTAGTAGTGTCCAGTAACAGTCTCGTTCAATTTTTTTCTTCATTGTAAAATTACCATTAAAATTAATTTAATGATATTTATTACTTCTTATTTTTACACGAATGTGTATTAAACCTAGATTTTGTTACTATTTCAAATACTATAAAGAAAAATATTCTGCGGTGAATTCGTGTATGGTGAAAAATTAAACGCTCAAATTAACCTGGCGACTTAGAGAATGTACATATTTATTACCAATTTTACCATGTGGAATTTACAATTCTAAAAGTGACGAGGTAGAATGTACATTTGTTTTTGAACGAGAACGTCGTTTATTATTTATTCACAGTCAATCATGAAAATTGTTCCACTCATTATTTGCCTGTCTTATTTCCTCAGCATTCATTTCGGCACTCACTTCTGTGTTATATTCTGTAGGTTGAATCCCCCCCCCCT
>CAKNWT010150914.1:0-25025 GCA_932066315.1 Andricus coriarius
GGATAAATATTTATCGAGGTGGAGGGGGTGAAGATTCTGGGATTTTTGTGGATATTGTCTATTTCGGAGATTTTTAACTCTTCCAATAGCAATACCAAAATGTCTTCTAGTAAAGTTTTGATAGGGCTTTTCATGCTCTTTCCATTGATCATAAACTATTTTCGAAGAAAAAATATTTGGCCTTCAAAAATGAATGTAAGAAAAAATATTGACTTTTTTCAAAAGAGGCATATTTTTATTTTTTTTTACTAGAAAGAAAGCTTAGGTTTTTGCTTGTAAGAAATTTGATTTTAAAAATTAAGATTTTTATTTTTGATTAATTAAAATAAGCGATGCGTAGTTATTGAGAATATACCATCTGTATTGGCAATTTTTAGCCTTTTTAATAGTAATAAAAAAATTTTATTTTCTGCAATTTTAATAGGCTCTATTACGCTCTTTTCTGGGGTCCTATTTAATCTTAAAACTCACAAAGGAAAAATCCAAGCTTTTTTTGAGCTCAAACAAACTTATAAAAATCTTTCTTCTATGAAAAAATCGAATTCATTTTTGACTTTCATTTTTGAAGCTCAAATAATTATTTTTTTCTAAAAAATGGTTACGATCAATGAAAAGGAAGTAAAAAACCTATCGAAATTTTAGCAAATAATATTCTTTTATTGTTATTAAGAGTTGAAAATCGCCAAAACAGATGGAATATTCTCAAAAACCACTCATCGTTTATTTTCAGAAATCAAAAATAAAAATCCACTATTCAACCTCAAAGCTCTTCAAGGGAAAAATCTAAGCTTTCGTTTGAAATAAAAATATGAAAAATATTCCTTTTTCCAGAAAAGTCAAATATATATATTTTTAATTCTTATGGTCAATGAAAAGAACCTGAAAACCCTATCGATACTGTACTGGACGAAATTTTTTTCGTCGCAATTACAACAGTTAAAAATTGTCGAAATAGACGATACAAACGAAAATCCCAAAATTTTCACCCCCTCCCCATTGGTAAATATTTATCCAAATGACTACATTTTTACCTCATAAACTACAATCCAATAGCACGACAATGCCCATGTTTGACTTAGAAGGACTTGAGAGTTTTAAGCGAAAAGAATTGATTTAATCTATCACATGAAAAATACGATTTTTCTGAAGTTGTTAGATGGTTCAACCCCTTGAGAAACGTAACTACTTGGCATTATTCGAAAAAATTGTGAAAACTTGAGTTGTTTCGTCACCAAATAGAAGATTTTTAGATAGTGTTCTGTCGAATAAAAAATGAACAATTTCATTTTAGCCTTTACTAGAATCGCCGAATATTTTCATGAAATTCCATTAATTAAAAAATTAAAGTTTCAGTTTCAAAAACTAGTCAAGTGTATTTATTAATCACAAGGAAAATTATTTCATCAGAGCAAAAAATATAATAATAAAAAAAAATAATAATATGTTTAAAACACTTGGATTCCTTTTCACAGTTACATTTTTCAAAGTGGCAAAAAAGTTTTTTAGTCCAAAATTAAGGCTTTTTGATATTTTACAATGAAAATATGCATTATACATTTTTAGAAAATATTTTAAGTTAAAGTTTGAGAATGTTAAAAATTGATTATATCTCTACTTTTATTATATTACTATGAGGTAATATAAAAATATAAGTCTACGCTAAAGTCATTGATTTTTAAAGCATCATTGCAAGAAAAGTCGATAATTTTGAAAACACTCTCGAAAACACATATCCCATCAATTTTCTGATTTCCGCAAAAGCAATTAGAGTTCATGAACATTTCCGCGAATTAAGCAGTTAATTACGACTGATTCAGGACTCGTGAAATGTTTGATGAGGTACGTTAATGATTTTATCGCTCAAGCCAGGTCGTTCGCTCATTTGTAAGTTACAAACTACAGTATCGAAACGCTTGGATCGATTGGCAGATTCATAGTCAGCAATTTGATTGAGCGATAACTCTTTGTAATTTAATGGAACTTTCGGAAACGGAAACTATCCGCTCGACATTGATTAATTTTTACCAGACTTGCATACATCACTGTCAACGAAATCAATCATTTTCGCTAACTGCCGTTTGAAATTTATGAGCCATAAATTGCAATTGTTGATGATTGGTTATTAAATTCTCCTGAATGTTTTTCATTTATACTAAAATTATATTCTTGCGTCTTTATGAAAAATGTTATCTTATGTTGGAAAGAATTGCGAGTGATATTATAATTAAGTAAAAGAATATTTTGAAAATATCAGTAAATTTATAAATAATTCTAATGTTTATAACCTTAAAAAAAAATCATTCAGAGAAGATTAAACATAGAATCGAAGGTGGAACGCCAAGTTAAGTAATTGTAGTCTCGATTGGCCTTGCATTTGAATACGTCTAGAAATCTTTCACATGTCAGATGTCAAGGTCATCCTAAATCCACCAGACTCTCTAAATTCTTTAATTTGTTTTAGTTTGAAAGAATTGAATCTATGCCATTTCTATTTCTATATCTGCGTAAACGAAGTTCATGTTTACTGGTAAGTATTTAAAAATAAAATCAAATTCAGAATTTGCATGACTTAAAAGGGCTCAGCCCATATTTTCCATTAAATTCATTTTTGGCGATTCTAACTGAACTATGACCTGACAAAAAATTAAGTGAGGTACTTTTAACATAGAAAACATTCAAAACCATTCCGTTTATTTCCAACAATTATTGACGCGGCAATATGCTTTCAAAGTGAAGCTAATCAATCAATAAGTTTTCTCAAAACTGCTCAAAAATTTTTTATTTCACAACACAAAAATGAATGTCTAATTTATCCTTGAAGAAAAAATGCCGAACCTAGAGGTTCTAGGAGAAAACTAGAATCAACTAATCTAAAAAAAAACGATAAAAAAATATCTACCAGCTGTTGGTACACCAAGTTTCCTGAGTGCCTGACTCTCCCTGCACCATACTCTAAGCATGCATTTGAGAAGCTCTTCCAGGGCCTTCTTGAGGGAGGCATTTTGCTCGCGTTCGGGTGGACACCCACCCACAGAATCGCACACCATTCCGACTTTGAAATCCACTGATTCACGAATAAAGAATGAACTTCACTTCAAGAACCTTCAACCATTAAGTTTCGAAAACTCGCGAAAATCGCGGGGTGAATTGGTAGAATGGAAAGGGCAAAATGAGGAAGAAAAAAGGGAACTTTTTTGGTAGAGTTGAGCTAGAAGTTTCCCAAAGACGAAGCTTTTAGTCGACAGCCTCTTGGAATGCGACTCGGCGCCCTGACCCACTGACTGCTAGCCAAAAGCTTCTTCTCGACCCAACGACCCCCTTTCCCCAGACCCCCTTCAACCACGAGAAATCCCCACAACGGTGGCTCCTCTCATCGCAAAGCTCTCTGTGCTTTGCAGCCGGCTGCGTCGCGACACCGGTTCGTATATTTAGCAACGCAGTATTACGCGAAGATTATTTAAAGAAAGAGGAAGAACACATTTCGCTCTCTTTTCATGCAATTCTTTGGAGGTAATCTTCACCTAGGGTCAAATGATTTACGAGGTTGATCAAAGACCTTGATAGGATGGTGGAAAAGACTTTAATTGTATAAAAGCTAGAGTTATATTGAATTGGTTGATCTGGGAAGGTTTCACAATGGCCGATAAGTTGGTTCAGATTTGACCAAAATTAAGGAGTCACCTTCAGTTTCTGTTACTTGATCTTAAAAGGTTGAACAACAGCGATATTAGTTTGGACGATGAGAAGATGTGTTGATAATTTAAGTTGGATTGTATAATTTGTTCAAAAGTTAGACCAATAAACAGAATTTGATGTAAAAGTAACTATAACCCTGTCGGTCAATATTAGAAGTTTTTCCAAATGTGACAAATTTGTTCTGAATCACCAACAGGTGCCCCAGAAAGGTCAATTAGTTATCACAAATCCTTCCAAAGTTATACTAACAGAAAGGTATCAACGAATAATAAAAAAAATCTGTCGCGCTCGATTATACATTTCTCTCGCACTTCGCGCTCGATAGTCCGTTGTTGAATTTATTTTTGTTGTACATTCTTGTATTTCCCCCACATTTTTGCACAGACCTTTAAAAATGAAAGGTCAAAGCATCGACAACTGTAATTTGGTGATTGTGAATTCTCTTTTGTTAAAGCTCCTTCGGCTTTAACGAACAGATTCTTATCACATATCTCGTGCTTCGCAATCGATTTTGCCCAAAATGCAAACTTTTCTACAATATGCAACTATTATATCAAATGTATATTACATTTATCATCGCCTGAAACTTGACCTTTACCTTTACCGTGCGAAAGCCATTAGTCAAACAAAGTTTCAGTCGATTTCGAGGCTATTTTATTATTTGTATTATTGATTGTTTAAAGTGTACGACTAGCTACCACATTTATGCAAAAATTTATTTTACGAGTCGAATTCATGTCCAAATTAAGTAGTTAGTCGTCATAGGGTGGTTGGTCTAGTTATAACGTCAGTCCCACCAAACTTCGATTAATTAAGGGGGCGTGTGAGGACAGAACTGGAACCGAGAGAGACATAGTTGTTCTAAGAATTTTGAAACAAATTTATAATTATTAAAAGAATTTACATTAGTTTAAATCATTTTTTTTCCTACTAATTTCTTGAAATGTACTTTTTTTTACGTTTTGAATCGGAAAATTAGTAATTGTTAGAAAGATTAATCTTTAGTTGTAGCATTTACCAATCGTTTAAACAATGAACTATTATTTACTTGTAACTTTTATTACAAAGAGGTAGAAAACTCTTTTTTTTTAATTTGGTTAACTTTGTCGCTTATAATTAAATATCCAAGTCATTTATACTTTGCTACCTCATTTTGTAACAAATTCGTATTTGTTAAAATAATTTGTATAGCTTAAACAATTGTTTTCTGAAATGAAGGTTTAAAATTCATATTTTTCTGTAATTAATGCGGTAATTTGTCATTTTTAGGAGCAAAATTTTTGACTGAAATTAATATTTAATCTTTTAAACAATTTACTAAAGTTTAATTGTACATTTTGATGGAAATGTGAAAAAAATCGGATTTTTTTTTCTTATGAATTTAATTAAATGTATCACTTATCTTCAAATATTAATATTTTTATATAAATTCTTTGAATAATAATTATTTTTTAGCTCTCTAAATTTGAATTAGAAGAAATTTTACTAATTCATTCAGTGCACTTAATTTTAATTGATGAATCAGCTATTTTCAGAAGTTTACTAATTTTAACAGTAAAACTACCTTAACTGAAGTTAATCAGTTATACCGTGACTGCAGTGAATTAATTATAGACTTAGAATAAATTGTTGAGGAACCATTTTTGAATTAAGCTTTTGTTTATAGTCCAATATTATTTATTTTAATAAAGTGTATTTTGAAATTTTAATTTTAGTAAATGAATAAGAAATTATTACATGTGTGAACAAATTTTAAACCTTAAACAATTTCACATTTAAAAATGATGCGCAAATTTATTTGGAACATAACCTCTTAAAATTAACTGATTTCTTCAATACATCTATAACTGCTCAATTAGTAATTTTCGTTTTACTAATCCAATCAATACAATTCTACCAATTTTCAGTGACTCAATTCTAACTATAGCAATTAGTAGAATTTAACTGACAATCAGTTATATTTTACTAATTCAAATTTAGAGAGAGGACTTGTTTGAAATTAGTCATGCAAAGTTTGTTTTTCAGTAAGATTTCATTGTATGAAAATACCAATTATAAGAAAATAAAATTATTTCCAAAAGGCCAATTTCTTTAAAAGTTGTACCATCAAAACGATTTTAATACAATTTGTAAATTGTGCCTCTATTTTCTCACTGCTTAATTTTAGAAGAATACCTAATACAAGGGGTCTTACATTGTTTGATAAAAGTATGTCACCAAATCGATAATAGACTCGATAAATTCATTCGAAAGTACAACTTAATTAGGATAAGAAGGAAAGAAGAATCTGCTCTAATAATACAAGTTTTTTGGTTTCAATTCTCTGGCAAAACTGTATCAAATTAAGTGCGAGTTTTCCATTGAGAGCAAAGTGTTGAATTTTTTTATATTTACTTGATTTTATAAAAGTTTACCAGAGAATTGAATAAATAATAATTTTGATAAATTAAAAGAAACATCTAAATTTAAAAGAATTTCAATTGTCTGAAAATCCAATTGATTGTTTAATTCCTTTGATAGTTGGTCCACTTTATGTCCTAGTCATTTCCCACTTCCCCTTTGAATAATAATTTTCTTCTCAAATTATCTCAGTGAAGTACAATAAAATATACACATTATAAACAAAAAAAATATATCAAATATATCAAAATTTTAGAGGACTTCGTTTCGAAATTATAAATAAAAAAGTACGCAAAATGTGTGTCCCATACTACAAATTAAAAATTCTGAATAGCTTAATAATATTTACCCATTTTTTAAATATGTGAGATTCACAAATATCACTTTTATTACGTTGAAAAAGATAAAAATGAAGAGCAGAGTTTAATATCTTAGAGTTGAGGATTTTAAAATTCTCTTTAACGTCTGTCACACAAGATTTTTGGCTGCCTATGCTGCAATATTGTTTTAAAATAACACTAATTTTAGAAATTTATTTAGAAATGCATTTGAATAGGTTGGATTGTTTTCATTTCCTAAATGGAAAATTTAATAATCTAAGTGGATTGGTTTTAGAATCACCCACAAAAATAATAATTCAAACTCTTCATAATGCGAGCTAAAATTATTTATTTTATACTTACAAAGATTTTAGTACAGTTAAAAATCAATTTATCAACGTTAATTCTAAAAAATACTAGATAATCGCTATTTTTGCGTAATATTTTTTATTAAATATATGGTAACGCTCTATGTTAATTTCTTTTAGTAAAAGTGAGAGAATATTTAAAATTCTGAAGTCAAAATCTAATAAATCGTGAAAGTGTTCATTTTTCCATATTTTTAAATATTTTTATTTGTTTTGCATATATTTTAAAAAGATTTTTGATATTTTATTATATTTTATTATATTCGAATGTCCTGTCACGCGACCTTAAGCAACATGTAAAATTCATATCCATCCCAAATGCACACCTTCATCTCTTAGTTGTATATTTTCATACTCTCTTGGATTACCCTTAATAAAAATAAATTTTAGGCGGCTTGAAAATTTATTTGTTTTCAAAATTTCTTTGTCTAAAATGGTCAACTTTTTGACAATCGTCCATAAATGATCGCAAGATCCTAATGATAATAGCATAAAATTACAATATATTTCTTCCAAAGTAAGTACCATAACATTTCTCTAGAAAGCTGTTGTTTGATTTCAGAACATTCTTTATCTACAAAGAATATTCGATTATTTAATAAATATTTTATGATCATGAACAAAATATGTTTTCAAAATCCTTCAGTTAAATTCTTGTCAAAATAAACTTTATAAATTCCTTCTGTTGGAAATTTTAAGTTATAACCATTAAGTAAGTAAATCAGGTCATTTTGCAGTTTCATTTTTTCTTAATCGACTGCCATCGGTCGGAAATAGCTCAAGGATCGCTGGAATCTCGCGAACAGTCATTTTAAATATAGTACATAAGTCTGGAGTTGGTATTTAGGCTAAGCATAACGGCAGTCTCGCGAAAGATTTATCTGAATTGAATACCTGAATGCCTTCAACGTAACGTAAAATCGATTCTGATTCTAACACCAAGAACCTCATACTTTTCGAGAGTATACTAATGCTCAATGGAACATGCTTACCCGTCAATGTCATCTTTTATATCTTTGTGTTTGTCGAATAATGCGAGAATTTACTATCTGTCCAAAAAATTTGGATACCTCAAGTTTTTTACAGATTATAGTAAAAATTTCAGCAGACTTTTTTCTTGAAATATGGGAAAACGTACATGTAGTATATGAAGGGTTTCTCTATACTCATACAGAGTTTTGAAATTTACAGTCGATGAGAAATTATTTTTTGAAAAATGAAATATTAAATAGTACCATCATCTTACGATCATTTTAGAATATTCAACTTTGAATAGCTGTTACTCCCTGAAAATAAATTACAAATAATCTGCAAAAATTATATGAATTTTTTCATCCTTTCTTTTTGATTACTGAAAATGGTGTATGTAGTTTTAATGAGCAAAAAGGTTGCGCTTAAAAGTTTAAAAAATGTATTCTTCTTGAGAAAAAAAAGGGCTTTCGTGTTATAGTAGGAACCGCAATCGCAGCAACTAAAACTACAACTTTCTCTTACTGCTGTTGTGATTGCGGTTCCTTCGATAATCGGAAAGATTTTCTAAACATTTATGTGCAACTATTTGCTCATTAAAACTACATACGTTATTTTCAGAAACAAAAAATGTGGAGTTTGCTTTAAGAATTGTTTCCGTATGTTCTTTAGTTTTCCAGATGATACCTCATTACTCTTTTGTTATTAAGTTAATAACAAATTATTATTCCTGACTTTGAATTTTACCATTGTGCACAGAATGGATGAAAGATTCATATATTTTTTACAATTTTTTCGTGATAAGGGTACTAGTTAACATGTCACTTGTCAGGAAATAATTGCTAATCTACTGAAAATAGCAAAAATCTGTATCAGTATAGGGAAAAACTTCATCTGCGACATGCACTTTGTTCCATATTTTTAGAATTATTTTTTTGCTGAGATTTTCACTATAATCTGTTCAAAAATTGCGTTATTTGCATTTTTAGGACAGATAGTAGCAGGATTCCATCAAATGCCCCACGCGATATTTAAAGAAAAAGACATTTTTTTGGCGACTCATGTTTACGACTAGCAAAAAGAATTTAACCTTCGATCATTAGATGAGGCACCAATGATCGTCGGCTACAACTTTGGTATGCTAGACAAAAACTAATATTATAAAAAGAAGTCTGAAAATATATAGTAGTCGTTCAAAATAGTAATTTGAAAATAGAAATGAAAAAAGTAAAGTTATTAAAAGTTCTGTTCATTTTTAATAAGTAAATATTTCTTCATATAAGTCAACAAATAATTCGGTAATTTATTATAAATTATAGTAATTAATTTGTAATTATTAGTTATTTGGTAATTTCAAAAAATCATCATTTTCTATGTACCCAAGAACTGTTTTATCAACTTATGATTGAGGCGCCGGATTCTATAAGAGCCTATCAATTTTTCTCTCTGAACGGCCTTGACCCCTGCCCTGTGTACTTTTTAAACAAGTATCGAATTGTAATTGAAAAAGTATATATTCTTATAGGAAATTTAATTGAACATATTTTTTCTCTGGAAAAAGTGTTAGCTTATGCCGTTTTCAAAGTAATTTCGAAAAACTCATTTTTTAGAACACCACATTTTTTTCTCCTTTTTGACTTCAACTCCCCGTAATTCAGCCCATTCTTAGAATTTTTTTGTGAAATTTACAAAAACTTTTCTCTATAATGTTATTAGACTATTCGAGGCTATAATATATGAACCTTTTTGTTTGAACAAAAGTTATAAATTTTTACTCAAGATATTTCATAAATCATGCATTCAGTTTTCAGCAACAAAAAGCTTGTAGTGGGAAAGTTCTAGGGTTCCACAGAGTGCCAAAAAGCAATTTCAATGGGCAAAAATCTCTCGACAGTTCAATTTTCAACGAAATTTGATTTTTTTAATGACCATAAGAATTATAGATATAACGAGCAACTACTAATAAATGATTCCTAACAAAGCAACATTTTTTGTTCAATAAAAAATATTTTTTTTCCAATTTAACTTTTTAAGTGTGCCATTGTTTTAAAGATTTTCAAATTCAATAAAACAGATCTAAAAATGAGTGTAATAAACTTATAAAAATAATGTTTATTGTGTTAAAGTAAAAAAAATGTTTATGACTTCATAAACAAATTAATGAACAAAGGTCACATAAGATTGCAATAAGTGAAAATTAGCTGTTGTTTCTCAATAATTTAAACAATTTTTGTAAAAAAATACATAGTTTGACATTGTCCGAATGAAGAGGCTCAATTTTTTTCGTAGGATAAATGTGGAGTGTCTGTTTAATGACTTCTTGTTTTCATATTTAATAATTTCACAAAAGGTTTTCTTTATTTAAACAACTGTAGTAAACAAACGCCCATGTTCAACATTCTTTCATCAATAGATTTAATTGCCAATTATCTCAATTTTATAAACAACTGCACATTTTGATATTTTTCGTATGAATAGACTTAGTGTTTTAACAAATCAAGTGAGAAAGTCATACCAATGATTTATTTATGTCATATTTTGCAAATTGTCAGAAGATGCTAATTATTTTAACAATTTTTGTAAGCAAATACTTATTTTTACCTTTTTGCCACGAATGGGTTGAATCTTTACACGGAATAAACTACAAATGTCATGCAATTGACACATTGCTGTCATGTGTTTCAAAATGACGAAAACCGTTCATTATTTGTTCAAAATGTATTATTTACTGCCTATTTTTTATCGTGTTTCCTTAAAAAAATGTTTTCTATGAAGGAAGTATTATTGATTATTCGAAATTTAATAAACTAACTTAATTTCAAAGTGAATGCTTCCAGTTGATACATACGTGTGAATCAACGAGCATGAACGCATATATGAAGAAAAATGTTCATATGTTATTTACTCTGCCAGTCGTAAAACACCATAAAGAATATTTTTTGTGAATTTGATCCAAAGTTTGTAAGAATTGGCTGAATATCGGCGATTTCAATAAAAAGATAACAAGAAAATTTGATCTCCGAAAAGCGGGGTTTTGACAGAAGAAAAAAATGCTCGAAGATGATATTCGAAACTTGTTTGAAATGTTCACAGGGACCTACTACGTTAAGGCGGTTATAGAATTCGTTCCCTCAATTTATGATAATTTGGCTTGTATTACATTATAATTTCAATAAGATCGATAGTGGAACTTGTAAAAAAAGGACTCACCAAAGTTTTTCCTCTGTATCCTTTTGTACATTTCTATACTCGTTTTTCTATGGACCATCCTACGAGTTGCAGCTTCATATTTTTTTCTGAAGCACTTTTCACTGCCTGTCGATTCATGAGACCCTCTTCTCTCCTTGACAAAATATTCTAGAAATTCGTCGTCACCATCTCTGCTGTCTGGTCTTTTCCAAGCATGACTTTCTTCAAGATCTCCAATATAAATCCACTCTCCGCTAGTATAGGGTTCGGTGTAAGTACCCTCGTCTTCCCGACCTAAATGGAATAATAATAAAGAAAAAGAAAATTGAAAAATAAAGTTGATATAAATATGAACTTGAAGTAGCAAAAAAAATGGTTGAAATGTATAAAAAGAAGAGACCTGTTAGAATCTCCAAACTAGCGTCTGTACTTCGAGCTTGAAGTCTTCTTTTCATTCCATCTTCAACAGAACCTCGACTGCTTGGTCTTCCTCCTCTTTCTTCTGATTTTGCTCTGACGTCTGACCTTCCTCCAACGCTTCTATGGTGCCTTCTTTCTCCTCGATCTTCTGAGCGATACCTTTTGTCGAATTTTTTATAAAGTCTGGGAGTTGTTTGTTTCGGGGTTGCTCTATGACTTTCGGGTGAATCAGCGAATCTGGCTGGTGGCTGCACGATATCTTCTGCAACCTTTAAAGGGGAAAAAGTGAGAAGTTGTCAAGATTAAGCGGATTCGGAAAAGTGGAGGTTTAAAAAGACAAATGATCGAGAATTAGAGGGAAAACGAAGGAAGGAAAGAGGGCATAGCGCAGAAGATAGCGGACAGATGAAAGAGGAAAGAGCAAAGAATTACAAATAAAATTTCGATGGACCTAAAAGAGAAAAATAAAGGACAAAAGTATAATAGTAACCTTAAAAACAGGCAAGGAAGAAGACACAATCTTAAAATAGGAAAGAATCGACAGAAATATACAAAATGATATTAAAAGAAGTAAAGAAAGAAAATTCGCAGGAAAAAACACAGGACAAACAATAATCAGAAGTGAAAAAAGAGAAACAATAATAAAATATGGAAATAGAAGGACAAGAAAATTAGGGAAAATAAATAAAGTTAAAAGCCTTTACAAAATACTAAAGAAGTAAAGGTAGCAAAGGACTTTAATAAACCTGAACAAGCTGAAAGAAAAAAGGTACAGAAGAAAGAAGACAAGACAGTTTTGAAAAAAGAGAGGAACAGCAAAGAAAGAAAAGGAAAAGGATAAAAACAATGAAAAGAACCTAGGCACGAAGAGAGGAATGACAAATATTCTTCATATTATAAAGAAGGGCAGCCTGATGAGCCATTTAGAAACAAAAAGAAACTCCAACTCACTTCTCGACCACAATGATGACAATGAGGGGTGTCCAAAGGTTGATCACCTCCTTCACTATAAAATACACTGTCGCTTCCTGGGCTAACCGATCTTAAAGATTCAGCCGACAATGCTTTTAATCTTGCTTCTGGACTCGGAGATTTTACAATGACAGTTGTATGTCCATTATGACCAGGACTTCGTTGATAACGTCCTCCAGGACTTAACCTACTGGAGGATACGTCTTCGACAGCACGAGATCTTCTTCTTGGTAGACTACCAGTTATTGCTGCATTTTTATCCTTTAGAAAATCAGGAGAATGAAATCAAAGGAGAGTAAGGAAGATGAAAAGGATTAAAAATGACAACAATAGAACATGTGGAAAATTACAACAAGCGTAAAGGAAATTAAAAAGAAAAGAAGAGCCAGGAGCAAAAAATAGAAGGGTTTTTAAATGTAAGGATGGACGGGAAATCAAAAAGCAGGAAGGATAAGGAGATAAATAAGAACAAGTAAAATGAGGAGAGGAGAAGCAAAGAGGAGACGAGTTCAACCCAGTTACCTCATTACTTCTTCTTCTAGCAGAAACATAACTTCCAGTCTTCCTTCTTGGACTCTCCCGTGTTCTCCTATGATGTGTTCCATCTCCACTTTCTCTGTGGCGATGATGATGATGATGATGAACGTGATGATAATGATGACTACAGCTAGAATCATCAGAAGTTGGAACATGTCCTCCATCTTCAGTCTGCTCCCTCCATTCCTCCTTCTGAGGACTCCTCATTATTTGCTGCTGAGCTGAATCCCTCCTTTTGTTATTTCTATAAGGACTTCTTGTCGACATTGGTTTTCCTCTAGATCTATGCCGATGACTAGGGGTAGGGCTAACATCCATATTATCTAAAATCAATTCAGTTGTGCGTTCAGGGTCTACTTCTCCACCGGGGAAATCGAGAGTGAAGGTCTTCTTTCTCTTTCTTCGCTCTTCTTCAGTCCACATGTGATGATCTGGTGGAGACTCTGCATATCCTCCAGAAGATGAACGATGACCTTCCTAATTAAGATAGGATGAAGGTATTAAACTCTTTCATTTAAACGCTCAACTTTACCTTCTTGTTCTGTTTGTATTTACCTCGCGATCTAATTCAACCTCAGAAGCATGCCCACTAAGAGAAGCAGTTTGGAAAGGTTCTTGAGCTGCTGCTGGTATGGCATCTTCTAAATCATAACTGCCAGAGCTACTGCTAGTAGTGGACCTAGCTGGTGATGGAGGTTGTTCTTTACCAAATAGAGCTGCGGTTTCTTCTTTGATTGGTTGAGGACTACTAGGTTCTTCGACAACTGCCTAAAAATATAAAAACATTTATATATTATTTCCATATTCTCTTATCCCAATAAACTGGTATTCATCTTCAACTAAGAAAGTTACTACAAAAATCTTCATGCTCAGTCTCATTCGAAAATTAAGAATATAGGCCAATGATGACTCAATGAGAAAAAACTTGAATTTATAACGAAAATGGACGCTGTGGTGATAAAAAAACCACATAGTGGAGTTTTATTATCGTCTTTACTCAAGGGGCGAAGATTATCTCATCTATATAATGACGATAAAGTTGCGCAACTGGAAAATTACTTCTACCGAATTGGACGATGGAATCGATTAGTAGAATAAAAGCTCACCTCGCTCCTAGCTAAACTGTATATAGAGCTGGCACTTTCGAAGGAGCTGCCATCAGCAGCTGTAGCAGTAGTCGATGCTGCTGAAGGTGCGGCACTAGATGGTAAAAATGGTGGTCTGGACCAAGAACTCGTTGTTGCTGATGTTCCAGTTCCAGTGGTCCCAGTTCCAGTGGATGTGTTGGCAGTGATGTAATCATCAGTGGTCGAGGTCTCCGATATGTCAGTCCGACCTCCTGAATCAGTTCTGGCTAGACTGAGTCCAAATTCGCTCGATGATTGCGAGTGGGGTTGTGAATGAGGAAGGCCTGGACTACGACGGAAAAGGCCACTTCGTGGTCTACCGTTGCTTATTAAAGATGATGGTTCGATGCTAGAAATAGAATTACAAAAAGATATTGAATATTTTTTTATTAAGTGCTTATTAAATGGCCCTATTCGATCTACACTTAATTTTCCTTGTTGGAATCTATAGGTCTATCCTTTCTTATTCCTAGGAGTAAGGGAAAAAGCTCAATCTTATGTGATTATATGATATGGAATAAGGTTTATCCTATTCAATCCTTAATATATCTAATTTTCTGAGTAGCTATTATTATTTTTTTCATTCAGCAATGATAGGGAAAACCACCCTACAGTGGATAATACACCCTACAATTGATAATTATAAATTAAAAATACTAATGTATGTAAAATAATTAGTTTAATTTCATTGAGAGTTAATACACTGTGTGTGTTCCTAAATTAAAATTATTATTACTGATTTAAAATAAATTTTTTATTATAATTAACAATTATTTACTGTAGATATCTTTTCCCTGCTCATGTTTAATCCTATTCGTCTTTTCCATGTTCTTTTTCAGAATTGATAATCTGTCCGGTAAATAACTTAAAACAAAAATTAAGTATACTACTCGCCTTGGCGTTAATAAGACGGGGGTGGCAGTCTCGAGTCGAATTCGTGGACTAGAAGGGCAAATGTCCAGTTCGTCTTCGACGTCAAGAGCTTCGGTGTCCATAGACGATCGTTGTTGATGCTGAAGAAGCAGAAGATGTCTTCTTCTTGAAGAAGGGGTTAATAAAGCTAAAGAATCAGCTTGCAGTACCGTGGCTTGAGATTCATTCCAAATTCCGTCACTGTGATCTCTCGTTCCATCATTGGCTAATGAATCACTCGATGCAAATGGAGATGATAATACCCCAATCACTCGACCAGTGTGCAACAAATTTCGATTCGAAGATTCACTTCTACAATTCTGAATGACTCGAATAGGTGCTAAAATTGAAGAATAACAATTGTTTCGAAAAATGCGTAATCAATTGATAGAATTTGAAATATTTTTAATAAATAATTGTTAATTTAATATGCGACAGTGATGAGAGTTGTAAAAGTTGTAGACGAAAAAATTCAAATTCTAGAATGATCTTCCATTTCTTTCATCTACTGGTTACAATACATTATAGTTACATCATTAGCTGGTTACATTATATTCATCACCACTACCTAACGGAATTGAAAATCATTTCAGGACTACACTGAGAAACATGGGCTATACTATTCTAAAGATATTAGGCCTTTAATTTTAAATATTAAGTTTAAAAATCCAGGATTTTAACAATGAATATCCAGATTTAGAGGTTTACTTAATTTATTATGGAAAATGATTTTTCTGATACTATTACAAAACTTTTTTGGATTCGTTAATTATTTATGTGTCGATCGAAAAGATAAACACAGAATCAGAAATAAAATCAACCCCCTTTGGCTATTTCAGTAGCAGTAAAGCTTAAACATATTGCCGAATGGGTGATATCCGAGATTGAGTACTGCGATTACAATGTTACGGTTTGAAATTTATCTGTGAGACTCTCCTGAAAGATAAGATCTATTTGATAGTCACGATCAGCCTTTTCAGCTATATTTAAAAAAAATCAATTTTAGTTTTGGTGATCCCTAGAGTTGAAAAGTCAAAAGATAATTATCGGTTCATGAATCGAGGTTCCTCACCTCTTTAATATTTCATATTCGAATCAACTAACATACTTGAACACTCCTTCACAAATAATTTAAAAAATTTATTTTATATGGTAAAAATGATAAAATTAACAATTTTGAAAATCAATGAGAATATTTTTCCAAGGCTTAAGATTACAACACCTAAGAGACAAGACCTAATATTACAAGTATAATTTTGAGCCTAAAGTTTATCTCACTTAAAGAAAGAAATTGTTTCTTTATCAATTCGTGATTATTTAACTTCCCTTTAATTTATACGAATAAGTTTTCTCACCTGCAATATCAGTCGGGCAAGTAGGAGAAGTGGGAAGAGATCTTGGAAATAAAATTTCACTGCTGCAAATAACTTGCACACCATCTTCGAGAGAAACGCTTCTTTTACGATAAAGCCCTCGACGAACAATGTTTTCATGAAATTCCTGAAGCAAGGTTTAAGCTGTTTACAATTAAGTCTTATAAGAAAAGGAAATTCAAATTTTAGTATTTGTATAACAAAATTCTACAGCATAAATTAAAAAATGTAAAGACCTACGGTTCGAAAGCAGTATCAAATATACCTTTTGATCGGGATTATTTATTATTTTCTGAATCAACTTATAGTAATTTTATTTTTACATAAAACAAAATTTACCTCTTCCATGGGGTCATCTGTTGGAGAGGTCACCTTCATTAAAAAAAGATCATCTGGAGTAGATGAAAATTGGACGGGAGCGCGCATATTTCGATTCCAGGGATCTTGATGATTTCTTCTGCACGTGTGAGGGTAACTTGGCTCCCCTGTTTCGCCAATTAATTCTCGCCTTTCTACCCTAATTTCTCCATCAGAAAGCGTTTTTTGTAGTGGTATAAACCTTCTAATTGGTTTAGCTATTTTATCCAGCATTGCCCTAGCATCAGGAGAGACAGGAGCTGGTTTAAAATCTATGAGAATTTCTTGATCATCCTAGAAAAAAATAAATAAAAGAACAAATAAAGCTTTAATTATTAAATAGATCCTTGTGGTGAATGGCTGCGTGAATTATTGATTAAACTATACAGATTTTCTTTATGAATTCTTTTCTTTGCAATTTTATTTCTTTCAAAATATTTATCTTCTGTTCTTCAAGGCTCCTTTGAACTGAGGAGAAGCTCTCTAAGCCCCAGTATATTTGAAATGCAGGAGGATGTGTCTAGCCGTTTCCACACGCTCTAGCGACTCCAGGCTTTGATCTCAACATTTTGCTCGAGGTAGTTTGCTTTATCAACCACCCGTATGTTAAAGAAATATTATTATTATACGTATATGTTCATGAAACCAAAAAACGAAATTAGGGTAACCCAGTATGAATTATCAAGGTAATTTTATTCCATTTTTTAAATTTAAATAAACTTTCCAACACATTTAAACCGATTTTTTATTAGGAGTTTGGTCACAAGAATTAGAAATGAAAATGTGAATTGTCCGTGGAAAAAAGAATTCTTGCGTTTTTTCCACAATGGAAATTTTTTAGGATTCTGTGAATGGCGTGAGGTACTTTATAAAGCAAAGGCACTAGACAGGAGAGTAAGGGAGTAACATTCACATTTTGTCAAAAAAACTTTTTTCTTCTTTTGTTGTGAATGTTAGAAATGGTTTTCCTGTAGTTCAGCTTTCAGAGAACTGGGGCTTCATAATCGATACAAGGACAAATAGGTTCTTTTTTCAGGATAAAAAATGGCACATTTTATATCCTTAGGGTTGAAGTAATTCTCAATTTTAGTGCTCAATTTTGATTCAAGCAGTTTATTAAAAAAGCGCTAGAAATGGAATTTTAAATTGAAAAAATGGTGATTATAATTATAATGACATTTTTAAGTCAGCAGTTTAAAATTTAATAAAGTAAATTTTGTAGAATAGAGCCACCGTAAAAACTTGTAGGCTTTACAATTGGAAATGTTTTAAATAATTTATCTTTGAAATGCGGGCCGTGTCGAGGTTCATCGAAATTCAGTGAACGTAGAACAAATATTTTCAGTGAGCTCAGGGAAATTGGAAAGGGCGGCTAGGTTCACCGAAATTAGGAAAGCGTAGACCAAATATTTACGGTGTTCCTAGACACTTTGTAAAATTAAACTTTAAATGCTATTTTCCCTTCTTGATAGTAGGAATTACCTGAAATTTTATAAACTGCAAGTTAAAATGAAGTCAAGCAATATTTAAGCACAAGCCTATAATTTATGGCCATATATATAAATCAAGCGAGGAAGAAAATTTACTTTGATATAAGGTACATTTTTGATGTAAGGAATATCAATAAGACTTTAAATCTTTACCTTTTAGCAAGCAATATTAAATTAATGTCATTATTATTTAACGGCTTCGATCATAATGTTCCACATTACAGTACAGCGGATTGTATTGTGAAAAGTGATCGTGCGCTGTATCGTAATGTACAACATTACGATACTCGACGCTGTCGCATAAAAACGCGTAAATGCACCAGAGTAACATAAAATAATGAATGATATAGAGATAGACTCACTCTATCTAAAATTCTGTCGATGTCTCCGTTTTGTAATTCTTCTTTGTCAAGAGGTGCTCCAGGGGACCGAGGTGGTGTGTCAACCATGAAAGGTGACCTTGGTGGTTCCTCACTCTGTGTCCTTTGCAAAGGTTCATGCTCTACTTCTTCTTTCGTATACCCCAATGGCGATCCGAATTGCCCAGCTTCTGAGTAGCTTTTCGTCAATTTTCTCCCATTGCAAATTCCATTCGTTTGTGCACCTTGCGATACCATTTTGACACGATGAATTGTTCTAGGACTCAAAGTCACAGGAGGCATTCGACCCCGGAAACCTGCCGCAACTTCCGTTTGTGTCGCCTGAGTTTTCATGGCGCCGCGTTTTGGCTGTTTTTCTAAATCCAAGTGAAAAAGTCCAGAAATAAATATTTAATTCAAATGCAATTTCGGAAATAGAATTTCAGTTTTTTTTTTAGAATTTCTTGATGTCTTTCGACTGACTGTAGGAGATTTTCATATTTAAAAAAGGGTGTTAACTGAAAAAATGTTGATAAAGAAATGAAAATATTCAAAAAGATAGAAGGGGTAAGAAAATTTCTTGAATAGAGCTCGTAATTCAGTATTATTCACTAAAGTAAAATCAAATCAAATAACTTTTATAATGAAGTTAACTAGAGCCACCCTTCTTTTGAATATTCAACACGTACTATCTTTCATTAACTTTTATTCTTGTGCACATGGAGATTACATGTTAATGTAGATTATCATCCCTAATTGTTTCCACGAAAATGGTTAATTTTACCAGTGTCAAATTAGCTTCCCGGAAGAATATAGCTAATGAAAGTATATTAAAAGAGGGTAAATTATTATTAGAGGAAATGAAAAATCAATGAAAAGTTAAAAAATCCTTGAACCATTTTCATATTTCCCTCAAGCTATAAAATAATCTTTCAATATTATTATTTATTGCCTTTTACAATGCAATTTTTTCCTTTTAAATAATATATTTTTATAGGTGTATTTGCTATGACTTTCGCATTTACGAAATATTTTATTTTTTATCACTACATGTGCCTCGTAAATTAAATTAATATGAAATCGACGCCTCATAGCTAGGGTTTGAAAAGCTCACGCAAATTTTTATAGAGTCTGATAAAAATTTAAAAGTTAAAATACCAGCATTCTAAATATTAATACCCTACATTTTATAGAGTGGCAATTGGAATTTATATACATGTTTTTTAAATTAGTGTCTAACCTTATTTTTAAAAATATTTCTTAATTTATATTTCCATCCATAACCTCATAAGAAATCATATGTATCTATTACATAAAAGTCCCAGAACCTGAAGGAAAACTATATTTCTGTCAAGCTTTAGCAAATTTTTTAAAATAATTTTTCAATCTGACCCATCGAATTTGAGTAAACACAGAACAAACGTTTTTTAACTTCAAGTCCAATGTGATAGTCCTAAAAATGTATCGATTATAACAAAAATGTATATCAATACATTTTATTGTGGTGGGCTCAGCAATGTATTGGTATTAAGACAATTATTAAAACTGGCCTGGTGTAAAGCCAGTAGTGTGGACAGCATTAGATAAATTTTCATCTAATATTATAATTTTAGTTATCTTGATGAGTTCTAAAAGTAATACAAGATAGGAACTTTAGAATTAGAAATTAAAAAAAAATCCATTCCGTCTTAATGACGTAACAATATTTCTAAGATTCGATTGATCAGTTGGGTTGCTACGATAGAATTCTGGTTTGCGGATGGTAAAACGGAATTTGCCGTTAGAACGCAGAAAAATTTTATTTAGTACTAGGCCAGTAACGTTTTACTGTAGTGGACCTAGTACTATATTAGTATTGGAACAGTCATTTTTACTGGCCTGGTACCAAATTAATAGTGTGAATGGTAGTGAGTCAGTACCATTTATCGCGATGGGCCCAATATGGATTTGCACATGAACAGTTATCAGTACTGGCCTGGTATCGCGATAATTGTTGGCCAATAGTAGGCTAGTAGTGGGCTAATACAGAACATATTTATCTAAAGTTTTAAAGTGCCAATAACCATCCACCAAGAAATTCGTTCCTTCTGCTCTATTTCCGGTTCGAAAGAGTTAGAGCACTCTCATTTTTTTCTAATTTATTAAACATACCAAGAACGAGAATTCGAGGCTCGGCCGCAGGGTACGGATGTGCTGTAGGCAGGGTAGCACACATAGATCCTTGCATGGTCGGTTGCGAGTCAATGAGTCGTTCCTGATTGTGGGGTCTCGGAGGACTTCTGGTGCGAGACATGTCGAACGAGGTCAGCGTGTGCGACCTCGCAAAGCTAACGTGTTTTGTTTTAGGCAAGGAGGAAGTATTCGATGCTGGAGGAATTGGAGATATGACTGGTCTGGGTCCTTCCAGCTTGGTCGACTCCTCATCTTCCGGGACCCAGTTGTACCTTTATTTAGAAAGTGACAATCTTGATAATAGATGTAGTACAAGGCTTTAATCTATTGTTATGAATATTATTATTATTATCCATACGATCAATATTATTATCATTGTCATCGCTATGATTATATTAGGCATGCCTACTTAGGTACATTAGATGGGTGGTCGATAAATATTAATAGTTGCTGGACTAGGTACAATGTCATACATCTTGTATAGGATAGATGGAAAGGGTGGAAAAAGGGAATGAATAAGATGAATAGGGTAGTTAGAAGATGAAACTCTAGGATCTCGACGAAATTTGGCGAATGGAAAATGAAGTGGAAGAATTGATGAAATGGTGAGAAATGAGAAGAAATGAGGAAATGGTGGAATAGATGGACGGGATAGTTGGTTAAGTGAAAAATATAGCATAGGTATTTTGGAAATTAAAGAATAGATTTGGTGGAATAGGATTCGTAGAAAATATGGTATGGGTACGTCTGCAATTAAAGGAAAGAAATGATAGAATAGATAGACACGATGCATCGATTGGTGGAACATACGGTATGTTTATTTTAGAAATCGTTTAATGAAATTAATAAAATAGATGGACCGAATAGGTGCATTGGAGGTAAATATGTTATGGATGGATAGATAGTAAGAGTGGAATAGTTAGAGATGCATTCGAGCGGGACGAGACAAGAAAACATCGATTTCGGGAACCATCCCGACTGACGATATCGAGAAGTTGTCCCGTATCTCGTGATTTTGGTCGAGAATCTCGGAAAACGAGCAAGATCGGGTAAGATTTTCGATGAAATTTAAAATTTGACATCTCGCCTGAATATAAAAAATAATGAATCAGAATTTGGAAAATATGGAAGTGGAATCATATGAAAAGAAACAAAATGGCCAACAAAGAGCATTGGAAGTTTCGTGGTCATCAGAATGACAATTTAATATTCACTGAAGTGAAATAATTTTGCAAAAACTAACCACGTCATTTATAACACCATTAGGTTAAAAAATTGTTAACAAAATTAAGATTCTTAGGACAGAAAATATAAAAAAATGTATTCGAATATCAATCAAATTCATACGAAAAATATAATGAATTTTTGGGAAGATAATACGCACTTTCTATGGTTACGGAATTTCTCGTAACTCTAACCCCTTTTCCAGCTCGTTCAGAGCAAACGTTACGGAAAATTCCGTAAACAAGACAGTGCTGAAATAATAAGGTAAATGACCGTTAAACGTCCGTTAAGTAATAAGGTAAACGTTTTAAATGCATTAAAATGTTAGTCGCTACTATAAAATACTAAAAATAAACTGTTTTTATTATTAAATGTTACTTTTAGCATATTTTTAATAATATATTTTAATCATAACTAAGTTTCACGGTTATTGGAATTGTCAGGATCACCGAGACATTTAACATATATTTTAATTTGCTTTATTCTGCTATAAATAATTTGGTTACTAAAATGAATTTCATTTCTGTCTAAAAAGATTTTATGTTTTCTTGTTTCAGTTTTTATAAGAAATTAGGCTAGTTCCTTTATATTTGCTACCCTTTGGAGTTTCAGGTTTGCTTACAATTTTCTAAACTACGGTTTTATCAATGAATTGGTTAGATTTTGTAAAATTATTATATTTAATAACTTGATTTAGTATTAAATCATAAATTTGATGAGCTCGAAATTGGCGATGGTTCTTTTTTGCTATCTTAGTTTTTAGATTTACGCGAAAGGTCAAACTCAAAATATGAAAATTATCGAGAATCTTGCCCGATCTTGCTTGTATATTCAAGTCGGGACCGGATGATTTCTAGTAATTTCTGGGGATAAATGGGATGGATGGAATAGTGAAAAATATGGTATGGTTATTTTAGAAATTGAAGCATAGAATTGGACGGGATGGGTGGAATGGAGAAAAATATGGTATGAGTACTTTGAAAATTAAAGGATAGAATTGGTGGAATAGATAGGGGCACTATATAGAGGTATAACGAATAAGATGAATCAATTGAATGGGTACGAAAAAACATCGGGAAATATAAATTATGAAAAGAAAAGGGAAGAATGAGCATGAGATCGATATCTTCGAGTTGAATGGACCTAAAGATGATAGCTGATGAATGAATGAAAGACAACAGGAAGAGACACTGAGTGGATAACATAAATGAAAGAAATAGAAAAGTTGAACTAGCTGGATAAATACGATGGATGAAGTAGACGATTAAGGTAACCCCAAAAAATTGGTGAAATGATGGATAGGATAGGTATGCATGGGGTGAGAAGGAATTATTTAATTAGTACAAGTGATTGATTGGATAAAACACAATCTACGAAAGTGAATTGATAAAGACAATTGGGAAGGAAAAATAGTAAACGATACGAAACGAATGAATATGAGAAAAGTATCTATAAATACTTTGTTAAGTAGATGGTGCTAATTGAATCGGAAGTGATATATAAGTTCAAAATGGAAGAATGTGTCAGGTTGGGAAGGGAATCATTAGGAGAGGTGGGAAACAACTATCATCAACTATCATCTTTAGGTCCATACAATTCGAAGATCTCGATCTCATGCTCATTCTTTCCTTTTTTCATAATTTATATGACATGATGGATAGAAAAGACATTATTTTAAGTATGACGTAAATGGAATGATTATATGAGATAAAGGGAAGAGACAGATATGAAATGAATTGGACGAGGTAATGACATAGACGAAAGTTTGGTAGACGTAATGATGGATGGAAAAGGTGCCCGATGTGTTATGGAATTGTTAAAAGATATATTGAAAAAATAATTTACTAGCCGGATAAAGTAAATAGATGGGATTGATTTCTAGAATAAAGGGATTAATTTCTACGATTTGAGAAAATAATATAGCTTTGGAAAGAACGTTGTGTGATGAATAAGAGAAGAAGGTTTCTTGGATTAATATGGAAAATCGATGGAGCAGATTCGAGTGAGGTTTTTTGGAACGAAATTGGTCATTGAAAGACTGCATGGATGGTCAGAAGAAGATGATCGCAAGTAATGATAATAAAGCAACTGATTAGAATTATAATATTGATGAAAGAAAACATTGGGAAATAGGAATGAAATCCATGGAATAAATAGCTAATGAAACATCGAAGGAAAAGTTTTATTACACTGCACGAATGAATGAAACAGTTGGAATAGATTGTATCAAAGGAATATATGTAACCCATGAGACTATAAGCACATTACATAAGAACGATAAAATGATATCGTTGGATCAAATGGATGGAAAAAGTATTTCTAAGAATGGAATGCATCCCTCAATGCTGCAAAGAACGTAAAAATGATAAAGGTGCCATCACTTCAAGGACTTGTCCTATTATCATCAATATCACACCTTTTATTATTATCATCATAATTATTATAAGCTCTGACGTACTTGTTAAGGCAAGCTGCATAGCTAAACGATCGATGAACATTAATAACTGTTCAACTATAACTACACCCAATGTCATGCATCTCTGTTAGTAGTGGTACTGCAACAATTCTAGCATCCCTTCCTTCGGTCCATTCACTGCACTTTTTATTACGCGGATTCGCGCTCTACACCCCCATTATGTCGAGTTTCTATAGTGCACGTATGACTGGCATTATCTCGGGAATTGTGAAAGCCACACGACTATTGCAATACCGCGGTGATCCGCGCGTGGTGTATCACGGGATATACGACTCTATATACCCTCGTTTTTTTCCCACCTTTTCTAATAACGACTAATCCCTGTGGTTTGAAAATTAGTTTAAGGGGTATCTGGAAGTTTTAAATAGACCATGTGATTGAAAAATAGAGAGGGTGTTTGGCTTTAGGTTGAAGGCGTTGTAGTACATCCATAGAAGGGTCGTAAAGAAAGGCCAAGTGACTCTTTTGAAAGTCAAATGAAGTGGTAAGACCCCCCGGAGAGAGGAAGCTTGTTGAGGCTTCTCATTTGTGGAAGGAATAGCTGAAAATCAATGATGAGAAAGGTTTCTGGAAACAACCTTTGAGCGTCTTTAGATCTTCCTGGTAGATATAATTCGAAACCCAGAAGCATAATTTCAAATAATTATTGAAAACGGAAGACTAA
>CAKNWT010150914.1:29067-43698 GCA_932066315.1 Andricus coriarius
TATTGTGAGACGTATTTGCAAGAAAATTTAAGTGGTTTACATTTATATAATTATTTAAAAAACTCTTAATTGTAATTTTGTAAATCATCTTTATATTTAACTTTTCAAATAGTTCTTAGTTTATGTCAGTTTATTAATTTTTTTGAATTTTTATAACTTACATAGATAAGGATATTCTTTCTTTACACTAACACTATAGGTTCTAAAATATTTTAACTAGTGAAACTCAAGATAAGAATGTGGGAACTCATTTTTTTATTTACGCTGAAAAAAATATTTGTAAATATTAAAAATTTTAATTTTTTAGAATTTCTTATCTCCTGTGCAATACTGAACATTTTTAGTTTTCTCGCGTTTAATATAAATGCGAATTTCAACAAAATTTGAAAATGAAATACACTCAACTCCCAATATAAGAACCTCCGGTTTAAGATATTCCTAGAAGCGGAAAGAGAGGCGGTGCTCAGTCAAGAGTGACTAACAGCTCGAGGGCCGACCTCTCAGCGCGTTAGTTGCATCAGGTTGCGTCATGCGCGCAAATCCAACGGAACTTATTCATGCGACCCTGTCTGTTTACGTTTGGGTTGCCCCGACTCAGAATCAAGGCTTATGCAAGTAAGAGAGAGATTATTACAATCACTTTGAAATCATTTTTCAAGTTACTCACTTAAACGCATTTTTAATTATAATTTAAAATCTTTCAAAAATGAAAATTATTGTTCCAAGCTTCAGTTTGAAATCATTCAATTATTCTTTTTTTTTAATTTCTGATATTTTAAGGATTGTAATTGAAGAAATGGATCAATTTTCAAATATGAAAATAAGTCTAAATTCAAATTCTACAATTTTTAGGAAGAAATTTAATGGTTCTAATTAAAAAATTATGCAAAACGTATGAAATCTAAAATATTAAATAATTTGATTGAAAATTACTTCATATCGAACTGCGCAAATAAGAATATTAAAAAATTTTTTTTTTAAATTGATGTATGTGTATAACTCTGGTCATGTCCTATGTCTAACCCGTATACGGGGCAGGTTGGGACAAATAAAACAATGTAAATTTAGAAAATCTGTAGTTGTTTTCAAAAAGGAAGAAAGTTAGAACAATCACTTTTAAAGACATTTGACTTATTTTTTTAATTTTCCAGTTGTGTTCAAGTACGAAGAAAGCTTGTCGAGTCTCTTTATATCATTTTTAGATTTCATCTTTCTAGATTTTTGGTGTGGACATGAAAAATTCCAAGTTTAAGCACAAGTTTAAGCAATAACATAAACCCACACGCTATGCCTAGTACTACTCTAAATACGTTAAATCGTTTAATCGTCCCAACTTGCCCCGCGATAATCTGTCCCAAATTACACCGACCGCATTTTTGGTAAACAACATTTGCAAAAAATTCCAAAATTTAAGGTGAGAAAAAATTCTCCAACGAATTCTCGCAGCTGTTGATATGCTCTATTCATGTTCATATTCGTTTTAAAAATAAAAAAAATATTCGAGGACGATTTAACGAAAAAACCAACAAAATAAAAAGTTCCTCACCACTCTTGAAAATACATATTCGGCAATATTTTATGTGAAACGCAATATTTTGACATCAAAATACACTAGTATATTATGTGTCGGGAGCTTCGATTACTGTACAACATATAGCGCGATATGTTCAATATTAGTATTAAAATTCGCATTGTCCCAACTAGCCCCGATCTCCCCTGACTGATAGGTTACTAATCAATGATTTTATAAAGTGAGATATTACTTCAAATCAATTTTAAATAACTTTATAAAAATTTAAGTTCGTTATATCAAGCAGATAGTAAGTCTAATAGAAACGCA
The DNA here is from genome assembly GCA_932066315.1 of Andricus coriarius. Taxonomy (NCBI): domain Eukaryota; kingdom Metazoa; phylum Arthropoda; class Insecta; order Hymenoptera; family Cynipidae; genus Andricus; species Andricus coriarius. The sequence continues at coordinate 30,908 of CAKNWT010150914.1, forward strand.
TCAAATTTATGTAGAATCTCTGTGAAATAATTTCTCTGGAATTTTCAGAGGATCTCCAATGAAATTCTACCGAGTTTATATATAATTTTCGACACATTTCTATGAGGAAACTCGAGACACACACTATGGAATTTTTGTGAAATTTTAGATCCTTTTCAGAAAAACAACATTTAATGGAGCTTTCATACAGAAAAAATTAATGAAAAAGTCCGTAAAATAAGGTAAAATGCATTTTTTAATCTTTTAGCTTTTGCTTCATAATTTTGATCTCTTCTGTTTTCATTTATTTTATATGCAATTTCAAAATAATATTGTTATAATACATATATCTGAGGAATCTTTGTCTATATACAAACATATTTTTATGCAATTTTGGAACTGATTTAATGTACAATAGATAAAATTGCTCACATATAATATAATTACGAAATTTTAGATTAAAATCTGGTGCGTTATTGAGGTAATACATGGCATAATTAGTAGAGTATAATATTGCGAGTACGTACGAACGATATAATCAATAATTCCATGTAACTTTTAAACGTTTTCTTAAAATTCTAAAATTTCATAAAATTTAATTTTATATTAATATAACTTGCTGTTAGATCGAACTTGAAAACAAGGTCATACCATTTTTTACGGTAATTTCTCTAAAAGTTAGGAACTACTTTAAGAGAAGATGACAGGACTAAAATAGGGTCTTCAAGTGGCAGAAACTTTACATACTCTCTTGATACTAATTTTTAGATGTAATAAGTTTCTATTCGGCATTAAAGATAAGTTTCTTTTTTCATGCTAGAACAAATCATCATTATCGACAATGTACATTTTGCCTTCATTTTTTTTTTGCTTTCCTATCTAAAAAAGTGGTGTAACGATATGATTAAAAAATCTCGCATTTATTCTTGTTGTAAACCTGATTGGATTTCCATTGCTTGAAGTTGTTTTATGTCTTTAATTTGAAATTTCGAAAATTAAGTCTACAAATTAGAAACATTATACGTGTTTTATGCCAGTACTTACCGCTGAGAATTAGTAATTTTTTAAAACAAATTTTATTATAAAATCATAAGGTTTCGAAGAAGACTTAAAATTTCGAAATATTTTAGGTTGTGTTAGTCTTTTTTTTCGTGAATAATTAGCATTTTTAAAAAGAAATCATCAAAATTACTTTCAATTGTATAGAATTTTAAGTCATATTAGCGTTCTACATCGGAATTAAGTATTTTCAATCAAAAAATTATTATGTCTCGAAGATTGAACATTTAAAAATAATTGTGTACATTTTTCGGTTTTTAGGTTTTTTTTCGGGAAATTACCAATTTTTAACAAAAATCATTAGATCTTAATGTTTCATTACTTGTTAACTATTTTAGGTTATGTTGGAATCGCACACCAATAATTAGTATTTTAAAACAAAAATCGTTATGGTTCAAACAAGATTTTGAATTTTTGATCAGTATAAGTTTATATTTATGTTTTTCACCGGATATCGGTAATTTTAAACAAAAAACATTAGGTTTAAACGAGGATTCGCAATCTTAAACAAATTTTTGTTTTGTTGTGTTAGTGTTTTTATTTGGAAATTAGTATTTTTGGAAAAAATAGTACGGTTTGGTTGTCTATTAATTATATAAAAATATTATATAATAATTCTAAAGTTAAGATACTAATTTTCATCAATTATTAACAGTATTGTCCTTGCTTTTCTCTTTGGTTAGAAAATTCATCGATTTTGTTAAAATGTTATCTTTTTTGGTTCAAAATGCAACTGTTTGGTTACAAATTATTCTGTTTTGGTTGAGAACTCAACTATTTTGTTGGAAATTCGTATTATTTTCTAATTAATTTGTTTTTGATTTAAAATTAAAATATCTTTTGACAATCCTTTTTGATGAAATATCAACTATTACATGTTGAACTAATATGTTAAAAATTAATTTTTTTGTTCCAGATTCATAATTTTAGACAAAAATCCATACTTTTAGTAAAAAATGTAACTATTTTATTGAAAGATAGTTTTTTTTTTGGGAATAATTAATTTTTTTGATTAAAAATTTAACTTTTTTATTTTGAGATAAAAATTTAGCTTCATTAGTTGAAACTTCAGTTATTTGGTAAAAAATTAATCTGTTTTTGTTAAGAATTCAACTATTTTGTTCAAAATTCAACTTTGTTCGTTCAATTAAAGTGTTTTTGATTTAAAATATGAAACCTTAATTATATTTTTTGTTAAGGATTCATCTTTTTTGGCTAAAAATTCAACTACTTTGTTAAAAGTTGAACTATTTTGATAAAAATTCATTTTTTGTTATTAAAGATTCATCCTTTCTATTACCAATTTTCATAAATTATTAAAAATATTGTCCTTCCTTTTCTTTTCTATTTATTCAGATATAAGATGCTATGAAGTACAAAAAAATTGTATTAATATTAATTTGAAAATTGCGTGAGGTAAAAAAAATAATAATGGCGCGTGTGTTTGTATTCTAGTATTCTTAAACACAAGAGGTATGAAAAACGACAATATAGTATAACACTCCTCAGAAAAATCTAGAAATATTTTTAAAAATCTTGTAGAAAAATGTCTAAGAAGCACAGAGAAGTGCAATACATCTGGAATGTGACATAAAAGACTTTTTTTCCCGTGGGAAGGAAACCCGGTGAAGTGAGTTTAGCAGGTTTATAAGTGAGTTTTCTCATAGCGTTTGAACCCATAGCTTTACTTATTTTCATAAGATCTCGAGGATAAGTTTATAACCAACGCCTCTGCACAAATAATATAGTTAGAAAATCTAATAAAACTAGTACAAATTCTTTCAATCACCACATCAGTTGATTCTGCAGTGGTGTTGAAAGACAAATTTCAAAATGAACAGTTGATGAGAGAAATATTGCCAGTTATAACGTTTAATTTTCTAAGATTGGAACTCAAAGATATTTTGTATTGTTCTTTCATCACTATTGTTTATTTCCGACGTAAATTTCAAACTTTGAAAACAAATTTCAAGAGATTTCAAAAACCTTTTAAGGATTGGGTTTCTTCTTCACAGGAAGTGATTGTTTTCGCTACAATTGAAAATGGGCACAAAATTTAAATTCTTCAAGGAAGATTAAAGAATTTCGAAAACTTTAAAAAGGTTTTTTTTGGGGATTTTTTAAGAATTATCTTGTAAGATTTTGAAAAACTTGAAAGGATTTTAACGTATTTCAAGATATTTCAAAAGTTTCACAGAATTTAAAAAGTTTTATTGGATTTCGGGGGAGCTCAGAGGATTTTATGAGAATTCTAAAGATTTTAAGTGATTTAAGAGAATTTTAAATACTTTTAAACCACTAGATAGAACTTTAAAGATTTCGTGGACTTTCAAAGGGTAGGCACGTATTCAAAAAGATTTTAAGGGGTTTCAAGGAATTACAAAGCCTTTTCTATGTTCACTGAAATTCGGCAAGCGTAGAAAAAATATTTTCGGTGTGAGGTACACCGAAGAAGGAATGTCAAATAATAATTTAATAATAAATTTAATCTTTGCGTGGAATTCTATGGAACATGTACACCAGATTTCAATAGTGGCAAGTTCAATTACTGGTGACTATTATTTTAGTAAAGGTTTTTAATATTCCAAATTTTGTTTAAAAGTGCAAAATTTAATTTTCAAAATGAGCCCTAGAAATTTAAAAAGGGATTCTATGGAAGATGCACACCAGATCTTAATGACGGCATGTTCAATTACTGGTAACCATTATTTTAGCAAAGGATTTTAATATTCAAAATTGTTTTCGAAAGTGCAAAATTTACTCTTTAAAATGAGCACTAGGAATTTAAAAATTTCTCGGTGATTTCGGAGGTATTGTTAATTTAAAAAGTTGGCGGAAAATCCAGTTTTTTATAGAATGTTAAAAAATAGTTCAAATAGGGGTGATTCATCGCAGATTTTTATATTTTTTAAGACAGTTATATGATTTTAATAAATTTAGAAATTGCTTCAAAGATATGACTAGTATTTAAAAATTTAGGAAAGTATCAATTATGAACGCAAACTTTCAGATGGGAGTGTAAACCTAACCCTACTAATTAATCTAAAATGATGAACCCTACTTATAATAAAGGGACTCCTCAAGATTCAGAAGTCAACATGATATGAAGTAATCAAGAACATAAACACCACATCACCCTCTTCATTTCGCCCATTTGGCCTCAATAATTTTCTCTCTCCAATCATCTCAATTTCTTATCTGGCTCAATCAGTAATCACACGAGTGCGTACTACGTATTCGAATGTAACATTCGTCCTCCCTAGTGAACTCATATACCTCTTCTTCATTAAACAGCTCTCGCCAAAAGTGGGTTACGAACAATCGTCATGCCTATCAGACTCCCTCGTGCTCTCTCGTAGAACGAGGGTTACTGACACGGCGAGCCCACCCTTCGAGGGTGCGCGGGCACTTTAAATCCACGAAGGGAGGGCAAATCGCTGTCACGGTCTCGACTCTTCAAATACAGAACTGGACAACGTGTCATGCCCTCTAACGTCAAAACACTACGTTCTTGGATATTCTAATGTTTTCGTTTCTTATCTAACCTGTGGATGATAGGTGACCGGATTGGGCCTCAGAAGTTCATTCTCGCCGAGGTAAACTGCAGGGGTCATGGAGCCAGTGTTGACGAGATTTCTGGGGTTCATCGAAATCTCTGCTGTCCTCCTAGCTCCACTTGAAGGTCCCATGGTGATCGGGGCCCCAGCCATGCTGAGGATAAGCCGCACCCCGAGTCACTAATCCTATCGATCTGACCTTCGTCTTCTCCAAGGACTTTTAAACAAAGTCCTCAGAAGGCCCCTGGGCCTCAGGGCTTCGAAATGGTCCAGTCGCGACCCATAGTGCACTGGGTCGACACTTCCACCTGTCACCAACAATGAGACTCTGACACTGACGTATCCCGGATTCACCGAGGGGTGGATGATGTAGAATCCGAGGGACGGACACTCGCTGAAGTAGGAACTGAAATCGCGAGTTTCGCGGGACGTCGACAACGACGAGAGGACGTGACGGTTCGCGGCGACGGATGAGGACGATGATGAAAACGACAGGAGAGCACCGGGTGACGGGCGGCATCCACACCGCCGCGACGCCTACGCTCTCTCCCTCTCTCGAGATGCTCGTGTGGCGCCGAGCAAGCGCCACCGTCGTGTCATCCGAGATGATCCTCTCGGGTAACGAGCAGGCGCAAAAGGGACGATGGACCAGCGGTGGTTGTTATGGGAACGGCTGTGGGTCATTCCGATAAAGGAAGGTTCGATTTTGGGGTTGTAGAAGGGATTAAATTGAAATTTTGAAAAATTGCAGTGAAGGGCTCCCCTAGATGATTTATATATGAAAAAAAATCGATCACCTAGGTCGTAAGATTGACTGTGCACTCGATGATATGTAGTGTCTACACCCAAACTCGACAGTTGGAATATTGGCTGTACTCAGGTAGTAGGTCTTCTGTAGTTTTCCACTCCCCTGGCCAAACGTCCAGACAAATGTGAGTACTTCTAATAAAAATCGGGTGCAGCCGCGCTTTATCGCGGGACATGATGATAGTTCATACGGTGATTCTAAGGCCTCCTTAGTAAAGTCAAAATTTTATATATATGATGATTGATGACACAAGATACTCATGCTAGGGCACTCAAATCACCTTAGCTGAGAACTCTTGCGGCGTGACTTTACGTCTTATGCACTCGTTTTCACAAGAGATTTTTAAAAAAAGTTACAAAAGGTTTTCAGCCTCAGTGCTATATGACTTAAATATCATAAAATGTTCGAAATCTTTTGTAATCTTTGAAATACTTTGTTTTAGTAAAACCGTATTACAAAATGAAGCATCTATCTCGGCATAATTTTCTGTTTCATTATTAAACTTAAAGAATTTCGCACATAATTATAAAATACACTGATGGATAAAATATTGATTGAAGATGTCATAAACAGAATGATTGGTCACGAGAAAATAATGATTAGTATAGGCTAATAATTTAACCCTCAAGTGCTAGATCGGGTCCCAGGGACTCGGACGTTTTTTTTCAGCAGAGCGTTCTTTTTCAAAAAGTTTTCTCATTTTTTGCAAAATATTTATTATACGCAAATAATTTTCATATCCATTTTTACAATATTTAATTCATTTTTGCGAGAATTTGGTTTGCTCGGGTCTGCTGGACCCATTCTAGGTGGAACGGAAAATTTCGAGGTTGTAGTATTTGAGGGTTTGATATTGGCCTCTGCAATGTGGTGAGATATAGTCATTATAGGTTTCTGATTTTGAAAGCACAATGATTGGCCGCTAAATAATAATTATATAACTTAATTGCACAATGATTGGCTGGGATAAAAAATTGTTCTTTAACATTATTTCTGCTCTATATTTGTACGGAAAAGTGATACTAAACAATTATTTATACAGGGTGTTTTTTTAAACTAGAGACATCGAAATATCTTAAAATCATACGCATCCTATGAAAAAAATATTCGTAATAAAAACTTTTTATTTTCGAGGGGGAAAAGCGAATTTGCACAAAATTTACCCCACCCCACCCCCCAGGAGACATTGGGGGGTGTTTTCTTTTCGCGAATCGAAAAAAAAATTTCGAATAAAACTTACGTATTTCATGCAGGAGAATCTAAATCTGTGATAAAAAATTGGAGTTCCCATTTGAAATTACAAAGTTACCCATCCTCCCTCCTGCCTCCTGGGGGGGGGGGGTTCGGGTGGGGTAAATTTGTTTAAAGTTGCTTTTTCCCCCTCGAAAATGATAAGTTTTTATCACGAATATTTTTTCATAGGATGGGTATTTCTTGAGATATTTTGATGTCTCAAGTTTAAAAAAAAAAACACTCTATATAGTCCATGAAGAGTTTGGATAATTTTGAATGATTTTTTTGCAAAAATATTAGTGATTTTCTTTTCATAGAGTATGCTCAACCATTACGTTTTCGTTTTATTCGAAATGACAATGATTGGCTGCTGATTTATCGATATAAAGACATAATATAGCACTACTTACTAATGGTTTTATTTTTATTTTTTAATGTAGGAATATTTAAAGAAGGTGGACAATCATTGGAGATTGGCAAACCATTACATCGATCATTCTGTTCATTTTATTCGATAAATACATACACGGAGAAAAAAGGATGTTTAAATGTAGATGTTCAAAGGGTAAGATTGTACCGCCTAACATGTAGATCTTCATGCCGAACATCTACTATCTTTTTGAGATGTTAGGCGTTAACATATTTTTATGTTAAACGGAAACACATTCAGATGTTAAAACCGTTCTAGCGCATGCGCATCGCGCATTGGCATTTAAGGACTATATTTGACGGCTATATATTTTTGATAGTACAATTATGGAATATATTACAATTTCAGAATATTTCCAAAGAATCAAAATTAGCAATCCTTAATTAAAATTGGATAACGAATTTTTTCTGTCTACACGACGGAACAAGGTTCTTAATTTTGCGGTTATATATTGACTCGAACACATTTGAAAAAATGTTTGAAAATCTAAAATACAATTTGAGTTTAAGTAACCTAAAATGGATAGAATTTTAAATGCTGATTACAGATAATTCGTTCTCAGCTTACTTACCTCGTTTTTATTTTTTATTTCGAATTACAAATATTAAACATAACCTCAACTTGACTGAATGTATCATCTGATCGACATTTCATGCCCTTCATATGTTCCTCGTTCATGTAGAAACATTCAAGTTTAATTTTAAATTTACAAATAAGTTATCAATTAATTCTTTAAATGATCAGAAATAAGTAAACTCCTCAAATATTTGCAGCCGTTATTTGACATATCCACAAATCTAATATTTCGGATATTTCAGCTGAACATTGTGGATGTTACAGAGTAACATCTCACTTTTTAATATCTACAGATCATAACTATGAACATCTAGATTGCTGTCCTATAGTTAAACATAAAATATGTTAAACGTGAACATATAGATGTTACGTTCAAACATCCATTTTTCTCCGTGTACATATCATTTTAATTGCACCGAATTATTAATTAGGTTGCAATTGTTATAATAGAAATGAGTGACAGTGAATGGTAGGAAAAAGCAGTACGAGGTGCATACCAGTACAAACTGAAGAATGGGTAAAAGTTACTGGGCTTCAGAGCAAAAGTTCTGTAGTATTTGTTTATGAGTAGCAATATTAAAAACGAGTTTTATTATTAAAATAATACCAATTACTTCTTATTTTTGAATTGAAAAGTTTTAAAATATATTTTTGACATGGCGATGAAATGTTTGATCACTGACAGATTATTATTTTTTAAGAAATTAAATTGCTTTCACTATTCTTTTACTCGTTCCTTTAATTAATGTGAAATTAAAAAATCAGTTCGTGCAAAGGACGTTAAGTGCGCATGAAGAATAGTTGTGTGGACGAGCGTATTCATATATTAAAAAAAAATTATTTATATGTGATGTGGAAAAAGAGAAGAAAGAAGTGCGAAGTGATGTGACATTATCCGAGAATTCCAAAAGATGCAGAAACTTTCAAGTTATTCTCGAGATGTTCTAGAAAATTCACTTTTCTACTATATATTTTGACAACAATAGTAAATAAACATTTCTATATTTTAAAATACTACAGAGAGGAAAAGGGATGCTACTTTTTGATTATAACATATAAATGTACATTTTCTTACAAAAAAAAGTTTTTTTATTAAGATTCTTAGCACTGTTTCTAAATCTTGTTTACAGAGTGTTTTTAAGAATAGAATTTTTATTATTCTTCTTTATTCTTATAAAACAGTTAATACCGAAAAAAATTAAATTTTATAACAAAATCTTGAAATTATCAAAAAAATGTGTCTTCTTTTTTTTTAATGAATAAGTGAAACCCAAATAAAAACAAGGATGAAAGACAAAAAACATATACCCTCATTTTCTATTTATCTTTTACTTTTATAGAAAAAGCATTATACTCGACAATAATTAAACCTTCTATAAACAATTTCCAAGCTAATAAATTTTTAATTGAAATATTTCTTAACATAGCATAATTCTCAGAATTTTTAAAATTAATCAAGGAAAGTTTAACCACAAAATACTATACCTACCGGGGACCACTAATTTACCAATTGAAAAAAGATAAAAAATATAGTACAGAAAATTAAGATTTCTGATCTGGAATTTCTCCTTTGCGAGAGAAGGTAGTCGATAAAGCAGATAACGGAGCAGGAATATTATTTTCCAAGGGTTTTGCCGACTGAGGGATGATGTTTTTCTGTTTCAGATACTTACCCGAAAAGCGGTTTTCGTAAGTTTACCTACTTCGGTAAAATAGGAGGCTGGAACATTTTTTTATCATCTGTATTTTCAAGTTATCGGCATCGTGGAGTGAAATCGATTAGACATGTGGGGATGAAAGGGGTGGGAGATTCCAGCCTCATCTTGTGTGAGAAGAACCATCTGGGTTAGCTCTGATGCTTGCTTTTAGAATATATTTATAATTATTTATAAATACAAATTGTGCAACTTCATTTATTGATTTACACTTTTAGATGAAAATTACAGTTTCAGAATAAAAATATATTTAATCAATACAAACGTTGATATAATGAATTAAGTTCGAATCAATATTAATTTTCCAACATATTTTTTAGCTTGAAAATTAGTTTTCTTTTGGGAAATGTCAATTCACTTTTCTAATTCCTGATACAAAAAAGTAATTTCAAGATATTTGATGTCTTAATTTGAAGATCATATATTTATTGGTAAATAGTAGTACAGAAATGATTGGAAATATTGAGAAAAATATTTGAAAGAATACGGGGCAATAATATTTTTCCGATATTGCTTTCATCACTGGACGTATAAATATGGTGAAAAGTGATTGATAAAATTGAATAAAAACTTGAGACTTATCAATATATGTAATTGTATTTGTAGTACTTGAAATACAGGAAATATAAGCACATCAAATACATCAATTTTTTTATTCCTTTAATTGACACTAATTTGTTTAATGAGAGTTCTTAAAATAAGATTTTATTATCTTTTAAAAATTATATTTTGCTAATAGAGAAGTCTTATTTTCCTTATCAAATCGTAAAATTTCTTAAGTGTAAATATGTGAACTTTAAATCCTAACTGTGAATTTTGAGTTTTAACTTGATTTCATGTTTAAATTTCTATTTAAGGACAACTTAGCAACGATGGTAAACCAACTTTGCGAAATTTATACGGTCAGGTCGTCCTTTTGAATGTATATTTTGTTCCCAACTCCTAGACACACATTTACATGAAATTTGCAAGCCTTGTAAATCGAAACTTGGAGAATCGCTTAAGCCGGTTTAAGAACGGGTAGATATTATATCATGACATGTTACCAGAATGTACATTTTTGAAAGATTACAGATAATCCAAGCACTTTCCAATATTTACATAAAAATATATATAAAAATAATAAAAATAGTTCCACCTTTCATAAGCGCATAAATTCTGGTCAATTTTGATACATTTCAATGATAATTTTTTAAGAAACTCTTTTTTAAAAACTTTTGTTATAAACTTTTTTTTCACTAGATAATTTTTTTCTTATATTTTCTTGTAGAAAAGTAAAAAAGAACAATGATGTCATAAAAAGACTTTTAATTTTACGTCAATTATTGTGGAAAATTACAAACCTTTACAACAAAATAGAAGACTTCACAAAAGTTGAGATACTGAAAAACTGTACTGAGAATAATGCTGTAAATTCTTGTAGCTTATTGAAGAAGTCTACAAGTTAAAAAAAAATACTCCATGTTTGCCAAGAACTTTTGTCACTATAATAAATTATAGCTATAGCAGATATTTCAGTTAAGCGATATTTTTTTATATGAAAATGTTACCTAAATATCCATTATTTATCAAATGTAATTTTAAAGCAGAGGCAAACATTTTTAGAAAACGAAAAACTAAAACCATTTGTACATGAACCTACAAATAAATACCATGGATTACAACGAAAATTAAAGTAAAGTACAACTTTATTCTATTATTTGGATGCATTTTTTTTATATTGTTACATTTTATTGTAGTTTTAATTTTCTGCAAGAATTTACCAAAAAACACAACTACCAGAATGAACAGAATTTTACAGTTTTGCAGCCAAAAAGTTATTCTTTTTCGACCTAGAATGATAAATATTTAAAATATTTGCAATTAGATAATTTTAAATTAAGACGAGTAAATGATCGCTATTACAAAAAAAAAACGTCTATGTTTAAACTTTGAAGGAATGGTAGAAAAAGAATAATTTTTTGGCTGCAAAACCTGTGAATTCCTGTAGATTCTTGTAGTTGTATTTTTTGTAAGTACGAAATTCGTCCGAATAATAGACAACTATTTACTTTCCTGTGATTTCTGTTCTAATATATTGAGTCTCTTGTAGGTTTCTGTAAAACTGGTTTTAGTTTTTTTTTTACTCTTTTTTAACAATATTTCCACTAGGGAAATTTTAAGACCAAGATGGTAAATTTCAAAGTTTTGGTTATTTTGAATTCAAGTTTTAAAAAGGTTTTGATTTCCTTGCTTCTTGGAAACGATTTCAATCTCTTTCAAATTTAGAAGCTTTTAAATTCAAAGACTCATCGCCTTATGAAGGGAAAAGTATTACAATATTTATGCATTGCAGGGCAGAGCTAATAACTCGGTATAAATCTCATGATACGTGAGTTGGGTCTGAAAAATTCATTTGGCGAAAAGATGGGGATAAAAGAGATCTTATTTTATAATCTTCTATTGGCTTCTTGGAATCAATATTTCACCTCGTGGCTTATGTTCCCAAATAAGTTCCAATGCAATTATTTATTTTCATTTATTAACCAAATTTTTTTTAAATGTTATTAGTTTCACGATGAAACTGTAGTATAATCATTAGGGTGGTTTAAAGTTTATTTTTTCGAACTTTCATGCATATTGCCCCCAAATTTGTTTCAATCTACAAAATAATTAATGTGTTTCTTATAAAATGATATTTTGATGTTCCGCAAGCCCCATGGAATTTCACACGTATTTCCCATAAGAAGAAAAGACGTTTTTCTATATTTTATTCAGAATCGTCAATATTAGCTGTATCGAGTTGAAACTCAATATTTCCCTTCACAATTAGATGTAGAATACAAGTAAGTAATTATTTTTTTTAATTAAAACCCCATAAGTCTGTTTTATAAGGTCAACAAAAACCATAAGTGAGAAATTGGGTTTTGTGATTTTCTGGCGCTTATTAAGATTTTTGCGGTTTTTTGAATATAATTTGTTTCTAAAACAGAATAATACTAGAAAGTTGCAATTTTTTTTAAAATTTCCCAATTTTGGTCAACATCTCACTTAGAGCGAGATAATAATTATTGAAATTTAACAAATATAATTATTTAAATTAATAATTATGGTTTAAAACTATCTTCTGCTATATTAATGCTAGATAGTTGCGGGTTTTCTGAAATTTTTTAATTTTTGTCCACTTTTTGCTTGGAGTGATGATAATATAAAAATAATATAATGGTAATAATAATAATTATTATATATTATTATACCATTAAGCCGTTTCCCTTTCGGGGTAGGCGTGAATTGCTCGGTTGGAATGTGGATTATGTGGATGGGTATATAGGTATAGGGTAGATAGGTATATAGGTGTAAGGTATTGGTTTTAGATTGATCTAGAGTGCTCGCGTTATTTATTTAAACAACACGTTCATTCCGCAACACTGCTCCGACCCAGGTTGCTGATCAAT
>CAKNWT010150951.1:0-18498 GCA_932066315.1 Andricus coriarius
CCTTAAAAACATATGTAAAAGGTTTTTGAAGTTCATTGCACGGCTTTCCCTGTATTTGACCTTGAAATGACATTGAACCTGACGTGATGGAGGTAAATAGACCTCGGATTCATATTCAGCGCGTCAAAATACATAAGGATAAAGTGGTCTTGTCAAATAGTCATCACCTTTTTTTTTTTTTTTGTAAACCAGTGCTATCTAACCGTTTGGTCGTGTGTGATAAATTTCAGTCCTTTATCAATAACAATACACTGAGCTTTCCCTACCTAAGAGGATAATCTCCAATCCGAATTTTAAGGATGAAGAAAAGACTGTGGACCAAGAAGAGACTTACGACATAAACGTCGTGGAAGAAAAATACGTGTCTCTCGAAGAGGAAACAGAACTCGAACTGCCGGTAGAAATCACATGGGATAAAATAAATGAGAAAGCAGAAAAAAATCCAGAGATAGAAGCAGGAATAAAATAACGCTCAAAGACTATTTGCGATTCAAACTAGAAAATGATCCGACGGTGCAGTTAGGCGGGAAGGGTGAAAAATAATGCTACGTATATCACAAAAACGAGTAAAAGTTTATTGTACCCTTTTTCAACGTGAAAATGGATACATAGAAAAAGTTAGTATGAGACTAAAATCAGTAAGAAGTGACACAGTATTGCTACTAACTAATTAAAAAGGGCGATCCGAGATCACGCGCGACCATGCCAGGAAACATACAATAGAAACGATGTGAACGAAAATATCTCCAACATTTCCGCCCACATTCGTGATGTGATCACGAACCATCTGAATAAAAAGAATTGTTCATCTTGGACCTGGAACGATGCGCCCACCCTGAGATGGGTTTGGAGATGCGCCCACCCTGCTAAGGTTGCAATGGCGCAGCATCCGTAGAATCTGAAACAGAAACTGGTAGCGAAACAATGTTCACAACTGGTCTTTGTAAGAGACCAGTTGCCGTCTTCACAGTTACAGAACGAACATGACCATCTAAGCCCGGATGCCTGTGAAAATAGTTCGCGCAGCTGTCGATCAGCTCCTACGTGGTCGGATATGGCCTAAAAATGTAGAGATCGAGTGGTACAGCACACAAAGATACAAATGTACCCTTTATGCGCCTTGTGACGTCTTCTTTTGGTCGTGCGCATCCAGATTGGGCCCATGTAATCCAATCCAGCCGCTGCAAATGGTCGAACTGTTGGAGTGACTCTGAAGCTCGGCAACGGGCTCATGACCTGATTACACGGGTTTGCCCGATGTCGAGCACATACCACACATCGAGCCAACACGCGCTTCACAGCTGTACGACCCGAGAGGATCCAATACTTCCTCCTCAAGTATGAGAAGGTTAGTTGAGGACGTCCGTGTAGCATGAACTGATATCCATTTCTTACGATCAAAGTCGTCAATAGCGAATCCTTAGGTAATATGTAAGGACATATTTCCTCATAGTCCAACACGGCATGAGTAAGTCGACCTCCAAGTCTTAATAACCCATCAGAGTCCAAAAACGGTAACAGTTTAATAACGGACTCGATTTTGAGACCGACAATTTTTGTTGTAGCTTGATGATATCTTCAGAAAAAGCTTGCCGCTGAACGTATCCGATCAGTCCTTTTTGTGCCTTTTTAAGATAGGCCGTCGTCGGATGACAAGGCGGCCATTTGAACTGTTTCCTAGAGCGGAATGTGTGGTGACTCGTTCCTCTCTATCAACAGAAGGGTCGATAGTTTCAGAAGACCTTGGCCAAAAATTTTCAGGTTTGGCCAATCAAACAGGTCTTTGCCACCAACGCAAATGGTGTTCCAATCGAACGGCTATTATGCCTCTAGATGCGCAATCAGCAGGATTATCTACTCCAAGTACGTGATGCCAAAACGCCTCTGGTAGAATACGTTGAATTTCTGAAACCCTATTGCAGACATATGTCTTCCATCGATGAGGATGTTCTCGAATCCAGTCGAAAGTTTTTTCCGAATCGGACCAAAGATGTATCGGGGTTGAGCTAGAGAGACTCAAGACCGATCTTACAATGTGATACCAACCTTACCAGCAAGACAGTGGCACACAATTGGAGTCGAGGTATTGAAGTCTCCTTTAATAGAGCCACTTTCGTCTTAGCCGTGACGAGAGTCACATGAGTTAGATTCGAAGGCGTTGTGACGTGGAGGTACATAACGGCTCCTATTGCTTTCTCCGAGGCATCTCCGAAACCGTGAAGTTCACAGTAGTTACCAGATGTAGATCCTAGCCAACGGGGAATGGCTAGAGTGGAGAGATACCGTTCGTTTCATGATCCGACTCATTTCCGACAATGAATCGATCTGAAAACGAAGGTAATCAGAAGACAGGTGCCATAAAATGCCAAGGGTACAAAAATATGGATCCCGGTTGAGTAGAAAAGATGTAGCGTCCTCTCGATGGTTAGTGGAAACACCCTGTAGAACCTCCTCTACGTTCGACACCGTTCGATCCGTTAACTGAAGTAGAGAACGTATCGTTAGATACGGCGAAGATATAAAACCGAAAGTGACGGTGTTCAAGTAATAAGTTCAAACCTCCTGGTCGAGACTTTTTCTCCAAAGAATTTTTTGGAAGGTTTGATCCTCTGGATGGATCTAAATCGGCCGAAACATCTTCTCGATGTCCGCGGTGAAGACGACTGAATACATCCTCCATCTAAGGATGATATCTGCCAATTCAGTCTGTAATTTACGCCCTGAATGTAAGAGCTCATTCAAGGACACCCCTTTGTCAGTGCGTTGAGAAGCGTTGAAAACAACTCGCAACTTAGTGCTCAAGCTATTTTCTTTTATGACAAAATGGTGTGGTAAGAAGTAATCCTTGTTGGGTTGAAGATCTTCTGGTTTTGAAACGAATTCCATGTCTCCCAACTCTGCGTACTCATTGATAACGCCGGAGTATTTCTTATATAATTCGGGGTCCCTTCAGAAACGTCTTTCCATCTGGACAAGAGCCCGATAAGCTGCTGATCTTGAATGCCCTAGATTCGTAGAGCGATCCTTTGAAGGTAGTCGAACGATGTAACGACTATCGTGACTATGTTGGAAAGTGGAGAGAAATAGCTGCTCACACTCCTCCTCTGCTACACTATGTTCTGAAACTGATAAAGGTACGTCCTCCTGGACGACAAATCTCCTCAACAAGTTCAGTAGTTCATAATTTACTGTACTTTGCAATACCATGAGAGACTGCTCTGATGTAGTGAACTCAATCCCTCAGTCCCTCCTCAATCACATAGGAGTAAACTTCAGTCCCTAAAATCATTTCCATATTTCCACCCTTTTCTATATAAGGGTCTGCCAATTCAAAACACCTGAGATGATCCCAGTCATTGACATGTATACTATCAGGTGGTATATATCAGTCTAGATAAAATAATTGCCCTTACCATAAAAGTTGACTGAGGATTATTTCTAGAGCAAACCTTTATTTGGACTAGTTCTCTGGTCGGCCTTGTTCTCAAATTGCATACACTGAGTACCGAAATGATAGCTGGTTGTCTCAGAAGCCTCAATCTCTGCACAAGAGACTCAGATATAAAGGATGCTTAAGCCCCCTGGTCAAACAGTTCTCGAGTTCGATGACGATTTCCATCCGAACCTTCAGTAACATTGAGAGCCGTAGTCAGCAGGATGGGTCCCTCCAGTCATATTGATGGTTGAGTGTGGTGAACATTGGCAGTATCTGTAGAGTTGGTCTAAGAATTAGAAAATCGTAAGCTGAGAGGATTCAAGGTGGAAGATTTGGTAGGATTAGTTGGATAGGAAGTAGTTTGAGTGGAGGTAGGTAGTGACTTGTTATCCTGGGAAGGTGAATGTAATATGGTATGATGCATTCCGCTGCAGGACTGATACCGCTTTACAGAAACACACCTGTGCAGCATGTGCTTTCCCAGGCAGTTGAAACACAGAGTGTGTTTTCGCACTAAATCCTTCATCTGCTAAACATTCTTACTTCGGAAGTGTGGGCAAAAAATAATTGAATACTTACCTGAGCATAAAGGGCACGACAACTCTCTGAGAGTAGCATTGTGGGCATGGGTCGCTTGTCCAACTCTCTTACCCTTTTGAAGACAAGTACTATCCTTGATAAAAGATGAACCAATCGAAGATAAGCCAATCGAAGGTGAGGCCATGTTCTCCACGGCTTCCAATGTGCTGACCTTGCCTGTCAGAAACTGGTTGAGCGAATCGAATGTGGGGCGAGTACTTGTAGATCCTAGTTGATCCTCCCATGCCTTACTGGTACAGGCATCCAATCGTTGAGCTGTCATCCAATGACGTCAAGGCACTTACGATCTCACAGGTGTCATTGAGCAAAGCGCGAAGTTCTGTTGAGCGTCCTCGGCTCATTGATTTAAGAGAAAACAACTTTGCGAGATAGCTGTTCACTAACAATCGAGTATTGTCACACAGCTTCACTAAGGTCTGCCAGGCCCTTTCGAAATTATTTTCTGTAGTGGAAATACTGGCGATCAATTGAGCGGGTTCTCCAGTCACACTCACTTTGGGGTAATGCAACTTCTGAACAGTTGGCAAGTCTGTGTCCTTTCGCACCATTGAATCAAATAAATCACGAATGTAGGCCACTCCGTGTACACTCCCGAGAATTTTGGTAGTTCCAATCGTGGAAAGGCTTTCTGTTTGTGAATAACCGTAGGTGCTATGGTAAAATAGTCCTCTTTAAAATAAGGCTTATCTTTATGCAGTGTACGGACCATCATAAGTTGATCATGATTCGCCGAAAATTTATCCCAATTTTTCTCGAGTGTAGTTAGTCATGCAAGATATTGATTTTTGCTATGATTGTCTTTTCCGAGTTCGCGTAGATTTATGGGGGCATTACAAATCATTTCAAAAATACCCCCTGTACCTCAATGGTATTCTCTACAGTTGCCATATTGAACGATAAAATAATGCTGCTGCGAAGTAAAAACACGCGTTGAGACGTTCGAAAATGGATGGATAGTGTCTATAGTATACTTAGTAGTGTGAGTCCGTCAACACCACTTAACGCTCAGGTCTGCGTGAGTCACGGTCTATAGTGGCTACCGCTCGCTCCTCTCGTCTCAACACTCCCGGTCACTCTGTGCTTTTACCTCTGTCCCTTCTCTTGAGGTCATACTATTATCCAGTCTGCACCTGCTGTTCTGCCTAATGAGGCGGTTCGAACTGAAAATATCCGGCTTAGCACTGAAGCGTCGTCAAGATTCGAAGTTTGTTCTGACGGTGAAGTTAGGCAAGAAGGGTGAAAAATAATGCTACGTATATCACAGAAACGTGTAAAAGTTTAGTGTTCCCATTTTCAACGTGAAAATAGATACCTAGGAAAAGTTAGTATAAGACTAAAATCAGTAAGAAGTGACACAGTATCGTTACTAATTAATTAAAAAGGGCACACATTTAGTAACGAAAACTACAGGGAAGGGTCCAGGTACTCGGTCCCCCAAAGGGGTTAGTGTGCAGAAACAACAGGGCCGTGTGCGATCCGAGATCATGCGCGACCACGACAGAAAACATACAATAGAAACTACGTGAACGAAAATATCTCCAACAAAGACCTATTATCAAAATACGTAAGAGTATTTCGAAGACAACCGAGATTACTCACATCCTACGGACATGTTCTGAAAATCAGAGGACAGCCCTTCGTAGGAAGAATCTACCCCATACCTATGTCATATCTAGACAAAGTCAAGGACGAAATAAATATGTGACCGTCCGCGAAGAAAGGGACCTAATGCGGAAAAAATCGATCTTTAGTTTTTCACACCAATCGATAGCTTTTTTTTGTTCTTTCATAATAAAAAACATTATTCCTATATCTGAAAAATTCGAATTGATATTAATCTGCAAAGCGTAGCCCTCTTCGCGGACAGTCACGTATGATGCTTGAAATGGAAGTGATACAACGGTCTAGCAGTCCATACTTGAATCTCAAAGTGCCGGTGATAAAGAAAGATAGCTCAGTGAGATTATTACTGGACTTTGATCGAGGACTGAGAGTGTCCCGAGCCAGCGGACATGCTATTTCAGAAATGCCGCGGAATGAACATCATGTCGAGTCTGGACATAACTAGCAGCTTCTGGCAGATGCCACTTCATCCAGGCTCCAGACAATACATCACATTTCAGCATAAAATTAAAATCTACGAGTTCCGAGTACTGCCTTTCGAATTAAAAAGTTGTACCGTTGCACTCGTCCGTGGACTAGATCATGCTTTAGGAGGAATAGGAGATCACACAATTCCATTTGTTGATGATACTCTAGCCACCGCGGAATTGCACACCCAACATCTAGACGAACTCTTAAGAAGATTCGAAAATAAACCTGAACCAGAAGAAATCTAGTTTCTTAAAAAAGAAACTTAATTCTTAGGCTTGATTTTAACCACAGATGAAATTAAACCCGATCCAGACAAAATAGAGAGTGTAAAAAACTGTCCACCTCCACGGAATGTCAAACAATGAAGAGGATTTCTGGGATTAGTGAATTTCTATTCGAAATTTAAAAATAAACATGCAGCAGAGACAGTACCGTTATTGAGACTCATAAACACAGGGGTTTCATGGAACTGGGACACACAGGAGCAGGAGAGTTTTGAGAAGATAAAAAACTTTTTCTCAGAATCAATATTACTCTATTTTACAAATCCTAAGAAAGATTACTATCTGGAAACCGATAAGAGTAATTATGTAATGGGCGCAGTGTTATACCAGTTAAATGAAGAAACTGAGAAAGAAATCATCTCTCTAGCAAGACGAACGCTGAAAGGACCAGAGATCACTTATTTCACGACCGAAAAATAACTTTTGGCAATTGTATAGGCATTATAATAATTCAGAACCTACCTTCAGGGCCTCCCAGGAAAAGACAACATCATGACCGATCTTTTGAGCAGATCACACCTTGAAGAAGAAATTAAAACTACCAAACGAGAAACTCTTTTAAAAATGAATGCCTTAACATATCAAACTAGAAAAGAAACTAAGGAAAAAATCAGAAATTTATCAGAGACTCAGCAAAATGATAAGAGAATCAGCCTCATACAGATAAAAATACAAAAAGATAAAGAAAACGTGACAAGATTTAAGGTAATCGAAAGAATATTGTATCACCAAGTGGAATAACATATCGCGCATCTGTACCGCAAGATTTAATAAAAAAATTAATCTGGGAATGTCATTTCACATATGGACACTGCGGTCCGATAAAACTTATCGGATTATATGAGAGCATTTCTACTACCCACGATTTGCAAAACCGGTCAGACAGACATTGAGTACCTGTGACTCATGTCAAAGAAATAAAATCCCTACGACAGCCTCACAGGTACTGCAGGAGCCTGTATTACCAAAAAGACCATTAAAAATGATATCAATGAACTTTTTTGGACCGCTGACTGCCTTGAAATTTGCAAGCGGATACATACTCGTGGTTCTTGATACTTTCACGAAGTATATGAAACTATATCCATTGAGAAAGGCAAATAGTGAAAGCACTATAAAAAAGTTAAAAAATTTTACCTGAGAAATCGGAAAACCCGAAAAGATTTTATCGGATCGAGGAACACAATTTACCAGCAAGAAGTAGTCACAAGCACTCGAAGAGAGAGAAATACGCATGATTCTGAGCTCTATTATACACCAGCAGGCTAATATGGTCGAACGTGTCAATAGAGAATCAGCACCGATCCTAAGAACATTGCTCTCGGCACAACAACCTAATAAATGGTTTTTTCAAATTGAGAATATAGAGATTATCATTAATGAGATACTCCACTAGACTACGGAAATCATACCCTACGAAACTATGTGGGGAAGGAAACCTCCGCGATGGTAAGAGAAATTAATGCTGAAAGTACCACGGAAAGACTGAATGGAGAGGCAGAAGCAAATAAGGACCACCAGGAGGTATGAAGCGCAAGAGAGAAACTAGAATTCAAAGAATTAACTAGAAGAAGAAAGGTATCTTTTTACAAGTAGTAGAGGGGGTGCTAGAGCGAGCCTGTAACGTCTCAAACGCCCAAACAGGCATGGTAGGAGAATTACTCGCGCTGTACGAAGGACCATACACCATCAAGCAACATGTAGGTGGCAATGTTTACCTCTTGCAGGAGCCCCAGGCGGAAGGAATAAGGAGGCAGTATCATGCGGACGACTTGAAGAAATACAGGAGAGTCTGAAGAGAGCGCTAAGGAGGAAAGTGAGCAGGCGGTAGTGCGACATGACAGTGCTCGGAAGCAAGCATAGACGCGGGCGTCTCAATTAGTTACAAGCAGCGTACCATAGAGATCACAATGCCTGAAATCGCGACCCAGTGCGAAATAAAGGACAATACTCGAAGTGTCGGAATCCAGGGCCGTGGTACGGGGATTTCATTGAAGCGAGACGCTTCAAGTACCAGGTTAGGAATGCGCGTCCACGTCTTTTAACGAATCCGCGAACTCGATCTGTTCGATCCCCAGGGACGACATTGACAGGTGTTAATACGGAGCAGAGAGCAATTGAGACGCGGAGGAAGTGTCTGGGGACTAACAAAGGATGTTATGCCCAGGTAATTCTGAAAAGACACTCCACATCAGTATCGACGGAAAGTGTGAAAAAACCAGCAAGTGAAGTGAGAGAAGGACCACGAAAAGTGAGTGAAATTTCACAGCCAACTTCTTCAACATGGGCCTTAGATTAGACGCCACAATGCGTGCCAGCCACGTCAACTTCTGGGACGAAAAGCCTAAAGAGACCGTCGATCACCAAAGAGGCTTTAGAAACACCGAATACAAAGGAGAGGAAAATGATGCAGGGAATAAAAAAGGAGTGAAGTCAAACTGGAACAGGAACGGCAAGCATCTTAGTCGCAGATACCTTGTTCAATGCCGAAAGATTGGAAGACCAAATCTGTCGGAGCGGAGGCGTGACAACTGTGTCTAAAGCTGAATGGCACCTGGGTGAGGTGTCTCAAACGGTGACTCTGGGATACCGGACGACCTCTCAGAGTATGCAGCTTTATCCTTGCATGCGGGGCTCTACAAGGATGGACGAACACTTTTCCCTAGCTGCACGTAGGAACAACAATGGCAAGACCAAACATAGTTGTAGTAAGTGCGGTTCAAAGCAATCGAACGCGCAGGGCTCCCGACAATGGGTCGGACAACAATGCCCACTATCCTAGAGTTGGGGGAGCCAATCAAGATAAGGTCAATGCGATTTACCGGCAGAATCTCATTGCTTTCAAGTGGACGGATCGACTCAGGGACGACCTGCTGGAGTGCTATGATACCAGTATGGCCCCTGAATAAAAAGGTTACATGGCGCGACAGCATACTCTGTGGAGCGAGAAACACCCAGAGCTCTCGCATTTTTCGCATAAACCTCTGCGAAATCATGCCGAGCATCTCCGGAAAAGGGGTTATATAATTGGAGCGCCTACTCAACCGCAGCCAGATTAAGCCGGTAACAGAGAAAGAGAGGCGTCACTGAGACTAACCATGAGCAGGCATCCACTAGAGGAAAAGCGATGCTTCAGGTCCCGGAGAAACATCAACATGCAGGATTCTCTTAAGCCCAAAGATTCATCTGAACTAGATGACGAGCTTTGTGGAGATTTTTTCGAAGAACCCGACTTCTGGACTATGAATTGTAGTGTGTACAATGCAGCGAGAGCTTTGGCAGATGCAAACGGCAAAACAAAACCAACGGTTGATCATAAGACACAAAGAGCGGAGAGAGGTGGGTCAGAGAAAATTATCAGTTTTCGTCTGGCCCATCTCGACTCTTCCAAGACCCTCCTGTTACTGTCGTCCACCCACCCACACCAGAGGAGGTCGAGGCATTTTTGATAGAAGTCTACGAAGTCCAGCATCCACTAAAAGAACACTCAAAGAATATAAATAGCTTCAAGGAGCTGTGCAGTGCCCTCATAACACCTGAAGAGGAAAAAAGGTATTAAGAAGCTTCAAGAACTATTCCAGTTTGGGACCAGATGGTATCAAGAACTTCTGGGGGAAGCAGTTTGCTTCAACCCACCATCATCAGGCCCGCATTTTCACTTCATGTCTTAAGTCGGAAGAGCCTATTCCAGAGTGGTTGGTGGAAGGGCGCACAGTGCTTCTGCCGAAGACGGGCAACTTAGCTAAACCTAAAAATTAAAGGCCAATAACTTGTCTGAACACACTGTATAAGATCTTCACAGCTATCCTAAATGATAGGATTGTTCCGAAAATTGGACCTGCCTGGCGAGAGATGTACGAACAACGTGGCTCAAAGAAAGGCGTAGCAGGATGTCCGGAGAACCTGCTCATCGATAGATGTGTCTGTAAAGACACAGCATTCTATCAGCGTTACCTATCGATGGCCTGGATTCATTACCGGAAAGCTTTTGATTGAACCTCCAATAGACGTATCATCTGTCTGTTGGAAAGCTTAAAGATTCATCCACACATTGTGAGGTGCATCGAGAGATCAATGCCACTTTGGAAAACCAGATTCACTATCTCGTCTGGAAAACATCGTGTGATCACTAACAGCGTCACCTTTCAGAGAGGTGTGTTTAGAGCGACACCATCAGCCCTCTCCTGTTTTGCCTCACATTATCGTCCCTATTTCTTGTACTTCGTCATTCCGAAGGGTACCTCTGCGGCAAACATGGAAATAGAAAGCATAAGGTCACTCATGTATTTTACATGGATGATATTGAGATTTATGCTAAAGATCAAGAGAAAGTATATCTAGCTCTAGACATTGTCAAAAAGTACACTTAAGAAATTGGAATGGAGTTCGGGTTAGAAAAAGGTGCCAAGGTTTATTTGAAGAAAGGAAAACTTAAGGGAATCCCGGAAGACCCTGAGCTTGTCGACAGAAGCGCTATACGTTACCTTGGCGCTGGAGAGACGTATACATACCTGGGCGTGCCTCAGAGCCGTATTCAGGTCGTGACACCTATAAGGGATACTCTCCGATGCAGATATAAACGTTTCATCCGACGGATTTGGTCTTCCGAACTGTCGGTGAGGAATTAAGTATCTGCGACGAACATGCTTGCGGTCCCGGCAGTACTCTATTCATTTGGAGTGGTTCCATGGGCGAAGGACGAGCTCGGATCCCTCGCTATCGACTCCCGAAAGGTTTTGCGCATGGACAAAAGCATGCACCTTAAATCTTCTGTTCCGCGACTTTACATCTCACGCCGTCAAGGTGGTCGCGGAATACTAAATCTTGAATCTCTTCACAACAGGATTATTCTGGGTACAGTACATATAGTCGCAAATGGACAAGACCCTCTTCTTAAAATGATCAGGAAACACGAAGAAGTGGGCAAAGGGGTGTTTCTGTACAAAGCAGCGGAGGAGGCTGCTGAAACACTCGGCCTTGACTTCAATATCAGGTATGAGCAAAATGCACCAAATCTTATCCATCTCAAGTACTCACTCCCAAAGGCCCGGATTAAGAAAGTACAGAAGAAAAACTTTCGCGAATAGTTCCTCGAGACGAAGATGCACGGCATCTTCCACAGAAATGTGGAGGATCTGTCAATGTCGTATGAGCTAACGTTTGCTTTCCTTAAATCACCCGGATTGAAGTCGGGCACGGAGGGTTTCACTTTGGCATGTCAAGACGGTGTCATTTCCACTCTAACATACCGTGACCACATTTTGAGCCAAGCCATTCCCGATGATAGCTGCAGAGCGTGTTATGCACACCCCGAGCATCTAGGACACATACTATCTCGTTGTCCAACTCATGCGGGAAAGACCTACATCCAAAGGCACAATGCGGCACTAAGATTGCTTTATTATCATCTCTGTCACTCTTACGGCATCAGTCCAAATACCGCTCCGCTAAACGCTCGTAGGGAAATAGAGCCAATTTTCGAGAATGAGAAGTGTCGGATATACTGGAATTTTATTTTCTCGACAATTGTTTCTGTTGCGCACTCGAGGCCTGGCATAGTTCTTTTTGACTTCGAGAAACGAACTATGTTCCCTATCGAATTTTCGACGCAAGCTGACAAAAAGATCATAACCAAGGAGAATGAAAAGAAAGAGAGGTATAAAGACATTATAAGGGAGTTTCGACGGTTATACCCGGAATATTCTGTTAAGCTAATCGTCTTGATCATCGGTGCTCTTGGAGGGGCCAAGGACTGTAAGCACCTATCTCACGGTCGTGAGACGTAGCTATAGCTGCAATTTTACCGCGATTTCACTGGGAGCGGGTGCAATTTTTTAAATTAGCACCTGCTCTCTGCGAAATCCTGCGATTTTCCTTATGACAAACTTTTAACCATATATATATGTTACAGGCAAAGTCCGAAGTGCATCCACACCGCAGTCTGCCTGGTCCCTCCACTTCGGTTGCTGCCTGGTCAAATTGTGAAGTATCCGACAGGCTCAGGCAAAGTCCGGAGTAAAAATAAAACCTATGGGGCTTACTTTTCCCGTTGCACAGTGGGCTGGCTCGGGAATTTACACTTCAAAATAGTCTACAGGTCGCAATTGTGAACGAATTTGAAAGTTTTTTTTCAGAAATGATCAGCTTTAAATGCTTAAGAAAACTTATGGAGTATATTTATCAATTGTTGTTTCAATATAATTATTTAATCAAAGCAATTTTTTTCTAAAAAAAAAGAAAATAAACTCGATATGTATCATATTTAATGTAGATGTGTTTAAAAAACATGAACCATTTATTTCTAATATTTTTATTATTCTTTAGTGTAAATAATTTCTTAATTCAAAAAGAGCCAGAAAAGGTGTTTCGTATATAAAATTTGTTATTAACATTTAAAATGTTCGATTTGGCTATTTCACTCAAAGGGAGATTTTTTTATTTTTCACTAAACCTTAGTATCATTGTTTAAAGAGTAATTTAAGATTTCTTTAAATAATAGAGGCTTCACCACTAAACCTTCTTCTGGAAGAGTCCGGTTTTTCTTACAGATCACACATAATTATAAATATAAGTTGATTGAGTCTCTGGTTATGTTTGAATATTTTGCCCTCACAGCTTTCTCCGTGCGGTCTCGTCCACCGAGACCACATCCAAGCTGCGCTTGATGAATCCCATCAAATATTTCGTTATCACAGAAAAAATGTTTCACACCCTGCCTCTTTTCGGAAAGTGGCGTAATCAGTTTCTTGTGATCTCCAACCTCGAGAACATCGTAACGTTTAAGGGGGCATTCCAATTTATTTATTCATAAAATAAAATGCATTGGAATGCTCCCTTAAGACGACTGTAATTCAACGAAGATTTTTTTTTTTAGCACCTTCAACTTCCTTCTCACGGTCTCATTGTATCTTTCTAAATTCGAAATACGCGACGAGTTTTCCGCAATTTTGAGGGCACTAAATTTGGCTTCGAATTTGATTTTCATCGCTTGATTTTCTGCTACGTCAGCCATCGTTAAGAACTTTAAAAAATACTATCGATTTATAAATATTATTCTGAAACGATAAAAAAACTTTCTCGGAAATCTACACTGTTTTGTGGATAACTGAGTAGGTGCATCAGTACCAAAATAAAAGGGCGGCGAGAGGGAGTAGGGAGATAAATTTTCCATTAGTGACGAAACTGATACGACGTTGAAAGGAAATTTCGTTTTGAAATGTAATTGCTAAGAATTAGTTTTTAAAAACGAAATTTGGAGTTTATCAACTCCCAATAATTAAAATCATTGTTGTTATAAACCATTTTAAACCCAGATATTAACTTTGTCTATTTTAATCAAAGAACAGATTCTTTATTTGCTATACTAAATCTTACTAGCATCGTCTGAATAGTGATTTTCGATCCTGATAAATTAATATTTTCAATGTTAATAACAAAATTTTATAAACGAAATACCTATCACGGGCTCTTTCTTACTGGAAAGTTGTTTTTTCAATAAATATTGTAGTTTTCTTTCTTTTATTATATCTATAAAATTTTACAGTTTATCTTTTATGATAGAAAGCATTTTACACGTATATTGAATCATTTTTCATCAAATTAATCAACAGTAAATAATTACTGTTATTAATAATCTAATTATTGAAAATAATAGATTGGTGACTTACATGGAATATATAGTCTGTAAATTCGCTTAAAATAATTGGCTTATCCTGAAAAGACTTGAATTCGGACATCATTTACACCAAAGAACAATAAAAATATTAAAAATGAATTATTGATGTTTTCTAAGTACATCTACGTTAGATATGATACATACCGAGATTATTTTTTATTTTTCTCAGAGAAAAAAACTTACATCGATTAAATAATTATATTGAAACAACAATTCATAAATATACTACATAAGTTTTCATAAAAATTTAATGCTGATCATTTCTAAAAAAAGAAACTTTCCAACTGTGCATGGGAAAAGTAAACTCCACAGGTTTTGTCTTTACTCCGGACTTTGCCTGAGCCTGTCGGACACTTTGCGATTTGACCAGGCAGAGTTCGAAGTGAAAGTGCTACTTCGGATTTTGTCTGAGACCCCTCAATCAAATCGCGGAGGGACCAGACAGACTGCGGTGTGACGGCACATCGGACTTTGGCTGTAACATATCGTCTTACCGGACGAGCCCCCATTTGGTTTCGGTTTCGATTCCTTTGGTATAGAACTGCAGAGCCTATGACAAAGCCACCGAACGCGTCCTCGGGTTGCGGATAGGGGGTCCCTGTACTAAGGATTTCTGCTGAATATGGTTACAATAATTAATAAGAAGTCGCGAACAATTGTCCAGGGATGATCCCAAAGGAATAACTCCTAAGCGGAGGCGTAACAACGTGCCGAAAGCTGAATGACACCTGGGTGAGGTGTCTTAAACGGTGACCCTGGGATACCGGGCGACATCTCAGAGTATGCAACCTTATTCTTGCATGCGGGGCTCTACAAGGGTAAACCAACCATTTCCCTAGCTGCTCGTGGGAACAACAATGAATTTACCAAAACACCAAAAAGTTTTAAATGCGGTTCAAAACGATTGAACGCGCAGAGGACCCGACAATGGGTCGGCGAAAAATGCCGATAATCCTAGAGTTCGGGGTGCTGAAAATGATTTAGATGGAAACACGACGACGAATCGGCGAAGCGCACACAATGAGTGAACGAATCCACTCCAGGATGACTTGCTAGACTGCTACGATGCCAGCATTATCCCTGTTCACCGAGGCTTTATAGCGCGTATGCATACTCTGTGGTGTGAAAGAAACCCAGAGCTTCAGCACGTTTTGAATCAATCGTTGCGAAATCAACGTGCCTACCTCTGGAAAAATGGATATGTATGCGGAGCGCTTCCCCAACCGCTGCTTGATCAAGCTGCAGCCGAAGATGAGGAAGCGACATTAAGACCAACCGCGGAAACCAAGCACGTTCTGAGAGATGATCACGATTTCTGGACAAGAAGCAACATTAACATGCAAGTTCCTACTAAGCCCCAAGATCTGGCTGAAATGGATGCCTCCGTTCGTGGAGACATCTCGCAAGAGTCCGACCTCCGGACCATCCGTTGCTCAGTTTATGGCGCTGCGAGAACTTTGGCTGATTCCAATCGCAGGCACATACTGACGATGGATCAAAAGACGAAAAGACGCTTGCATCAACTGAACAAGAAGACTGGATGGGCAAGACAAAATATGGCTGTTATCTGACGCAAGCAGGAGAATACAGAAGAGGGAGAGATGGATCAGGGAGCATCAAAAGTTTCTCGCGGACCCATCTCGCCTGTTCAGTGATCACCCTGTTTCTGTCAAAAATCCACCCAAGCCCATCGAGGTAGAGACTTTTTGGAGAGAGGTATACAAGATCCCGAAAATACTAAAGTTGAAAGAAGATACTGAAAATATCATCTGCTTTGAGGATTTTCGACAACCTTATAAAATCTGAGATGGAATGTCCATCAATCACTGCTGAAGAGGTGAAAAAAGCACTTAGAGGCACGAAGAACTTTTCCGGTGCTGGACCAGATTGTATCAAGAACTTCTGGTGGAAGAAGTTTACTTCTGCACGCCAACATTTGCCCCGCATATTCAACTTATATTTAAAGTCGGAGACGCCCATTCCGCAGTGGCTGGTGTTGGGACGCACTATACTCCTACCGAAAAAAGGCAAATTGTCCAACCCAGAGAATTACAGGCCAATAACTTGTTCGAACACACTGTATAAGATCTTTACAGCTGTCCTAAACAACAGGATTGGTCAGCGAATCGAGCCTGTGTGGCGTGAGATGTACAAACAACGTGGCTCGAAAAAAGGTATAGCAGGCTGTCGAGAGAACCTGCTAATTGACAGGTGTGTCCGTAGAGACTCTGCAGTTCATCAATGCGTCCTGTAAATGGCCTGGATTGACTACCAGAAAGCTTTCGATTCAATTTCCCAAAGATTTATCATCTGTCTGTTGGAAAGCTTGAAGGTGCGTCCTCACATAGTGAGATGCATAGAGAGATTGATGCCTCTTTAGAAAACTAGACTTACTATCTCATCTGGAAAATATAGTGTGACAACAAACAACGTCACCTTCCAGAGTGGCGTCTTGAAGGGCGATACCATGAGCCCTTTGCTTTATTGCATCACACTTCTGCCTCTATCTCTTGCACAACGAAATTCTCCTGGATACCTCTGTGGCGACACTAACCAGCGCCAGCATAAGGTCACTCATGTATTTTATATGGATGACCTGAAGCTCTATGCCTCTGGTGAAGGTAGACTTCAAACTGCCATTAATATCGTCAAGAAGTACACAGAAGATTTTGGGATAGACTTTGGATTGGATAAATGTGCCAAAATTCATCTGAAGAACGGGAAGATTGTTTTTCGTTTTCAAGCACCCTGAGCTTGTGGATATAAGTGTTATTAGATATCTTAACACTGGAGAGACCTATACATACCTGGGCGTACCTCAAAGCCGCATTCAGGACGTAACAGTAGTAAAGGAGTCTCTCCGAAGCGGATACAAGCATCTTCTTCGATAGATTTGGTCTTCCAATCTGTCGGCGTTGAACAAGGTATCTGCGAATAACATGCTTGCCGTCCCGGTTCTACTCTACTCGTTTGGGGTGGTTCAATAAACGAAGAACGAACTTAAGGCCTTTGATGTCACCACACGTAAGATGATGCATATGCATACAAGCTTGCATATCAATTTGTCAGTTCCGCGATTATACATTTCACGCCGTCGAAGCGGACGCGGACTTCTGAATCTCCAGTGTGTCCATAACCGAATTGTTCTAGGTACAGCTTATATCGCAGCCAATGGCAGAGATCCTCTCCTCAAATGCTCAGGAACCATGAGATGATTGGTGAAAGAGCGTTCCTTTACAAAGCCGCGGAGGAAGCTGTCATCCTTGGGTCGCTTCGTGTCCTCAAAACACACGAGGGTTTCGCTGGCCTGATGCTGTAATTTCATCTAGTCCTGTGACCACATATCTCACGGTTGTGAGACGTGGCTATGAGTGTGATTTACCGCGGTCCTACTGGGAGCGGATGTCATTTTTTGATGGCAGTTGCTCCCAGGTTGCTCAAGGTTACGAACCAGTGATAGTTTCGCACCTTCGAGAGCACCTATCACAAGGACAATTACTTGTACCGAATATTTTGCGTACATTCTTTGCAGCTCCCTTTTAAGGTCTTGATACCTCTCCTCCTTTTCTTTTTCCTTGGTAGTGATGTTGTATTCGGACGGGGCCGACGATTTGATCACGAATATAGTTCGTTTCTCGAAGTCTTGTAGAACAATGTCAGGCCTCTAGTGTGCAACGGAGACATCTGTCCGAAAATCGCAGTTCCAGAAAATTTGGCACTTCTCGTTTTGGACAATTGACTCTATCTCCCTTGGAGCGTTCGGCAGGGCAGGGACGCGGCCAACACCGTAATAGCGACAAAAATGGTAATAAAGCACTCTTAGGGCCGCATTATGTCTGTAGATGTACGTCGTTCCTGCGTGGGCGGGACACCCCGATAGCATGTGTTCCAGGTACTCAGCGTGTGCATGACACGCTCTGCACTTATCGCTGGGAACTTCTTGACATACAATGTCAAGAAGTCAAATTCCATCGTTGATGGAATTTTTCAACTTCTGCTTTCTTCACATTGGTTTTCAGAAGTGAAGCATCTAGGTGGAGTAATGCACTTTCCTCACTTCTGATGTTTCAATTCAGGTCAAGGTTCTCGACCGCTTGCTCCGCGGCTTTGTAAAGGAACGCTCCTTCACCAATCATCTCGTGGTTTCTAACCATTTTTAGGAGAGGATCTCTGACGTTTTCTACGATATAAGCAGTACTTAGAACAATTCGGTTATGAAGACACAGGGGAAATGTATAATCGCGGAACTGACAAATCGATATGCAAGCTTTTATGCATATACATGATCTTACGTGTTATGACATCAAGGGCCTTGAGTTCGTTCTTCGTCCCTTGAACCACCCCAAACGAGTAGAGGAGAACCGGGACGGCAAGCATGTTAGTCGCAGATACCTTGTTCAACGCTGACA
>CAKNWT010150957.1:5425-22465 GCA_932066315.1 Andricus coriarius
CGCCTTTCTTTGAGCCACGTTGTTCGTACAGCTCTCGCCACACAGGTCCAATTGTCCAAACAATCCTATCATTTAGGATAGCTGTGAAGATCTTATACAATGTGTTCAGGCAAGTTATTGACCTGTAATTTTTAGGTTCAGCCAAGTTGCCCGTCTTCGGCAGGAGCACTGTGCGCCCTTCTACTAACCACTCCGGAATAGGCTCTTCCGACTTTAGATATGAGGTGAAAATGCGGCCCAGATGCTGGTGGGTTGAAGAAAACTTCTTCGACCAGAAGGTCTTCATACCATCTGGTCCCAGAGCGTTTTACACCTCCCCGGTAGTGATAGGTGGGCATTCCTCCTCAGGTGTTATGATGGCACTGCACAGCTCCTTAAAGCTATTTATATTCTTCGAGTGTTCTTTCAGTGGATGCTGGACTTCGTAGACTTCTCCCAAAATGCCTCGACCTCCTCGAGTGTGGGCGGGTGGTCGACAGTAACTGGAGGGTTTTAGAAGAGTCGAGATGGGTCAGGCAAAAACTGTTGATTTTCTCTGACCCACCTCTCTCTCTGCTCTAGACTTCTCCTAGCGTTAGATAGTACTCGTATTCTGTCAACAATATGCTGCCTGATGGTAAGTAGCTTTGACTTGTTAAGTGTGTGATGACAGACCCGCAGTTCGCGCGCGAACTGTCGAATCTTGGCAGTGAAAGTCCTGGCAGATGTTATGTATTGAATCACACACTGAATGCGGGACGCGTAATGTCCGGCCCAACCTATCTTTGTACTGAGTTGATGAATTCGTCTTTTGGTCTTATGATCAACCGTTGGTTGTATTTTACGGCTTGCACCTGCCAAAGCTCTCGCTGCATTATACACACTACAATTAAAAGTCCTGAGGTCAGGTTCTTCGGAAAAATCTCCACGAAGCTCGTCATCCAGTTCAGCCAGATCTTTGGGCTTAAGAGAAACCTGAATGTTGATGTTTCTCCGGGTCCTGAAATACACACACACACACACACACACACACTCTAAACCTGAATGCCAATTGTTGGTCTGTAGAAGTAAACTTTTTCCGCCAGAAGTTCTTGGTAACATCGGGTCCTGCAGCGGAAAAGTTCTTCGCACCCCTAAGTATCTTTTTCATCTAATCGGCCGTGATTGATTGACAATCCTCCTCAGATGCTATGATGTCGCAAAACCTCTCTCCAAAAACTCTCTACCTCGTTGGGCTTGGGTGGATTTTTGACAGAAACAGGGTGATCGTTCAAAAGGGGCGATGGGTCAGCGAAAAACGGTTGATTCTCCCGGATCCATCGCTCCCTCTTCTGTATCCTCCTCCTTGCGTCAGATAAAACCCGCGTTTTTTTAACAATATGCTGCTTGATTGTCAGCAGCTTTGACTTGTTCAGTGTGTGATTGTAGAGCCTCAGTTCTTAAGCGAACTTTCGAACCCTTTCCGTGAACGTCTACCAGATGTTATGTAGTCAATCACACACTGAGCACGGCACGCATTCTGTCTTGCCCATCCAATTTTCTTGTTCACTTGATGCAAGCGTCTTTTGGTCTTTTGATCCATCGTCGGTTTGAACCTTCGATTTAAATCAGCCAAAGCTCTCGCCGCACGATAAACTGAACAATTGATTCTCCAGAGGTCGGATTACTTCGAGATATCCTCACGAAGGGAGGCATCCATTTCAGCCAGATCATGGGGCTCAGGAGGAACCTGGATCTTAATATCCCTCCTTGGTCTGAAATCGCGATTTTCTTTCAGAAGGTTGGTATCAATTTCGCTTTCCCATTATCTTCTTCTGCTTGTTTATGTAGCATTTGGGGTAGCGCTCTGCGCACACATCTATTTTTTGAGAGGTAGGAAGCTTGATTTCGCAATGACTGCTGCGAAACGT
This sequence comes from Andricus coriarius, assembly GCA_932066315.1. Classification (NCBI taxonomy): domain Eukaryota; kingdom Metazoa; phylum Arthropoda; class Insecta; order Hymenoptera; family Cynipidae; genus Andricus; species Andricus coriarius. The sequence continues at coordinate 7,315 of CAKNWT010150957.1, forward strand.
GCTGAAGGTCTGGGTGTTTCTGGCACCACATAGCGTGCATACGCGCCATAAAGCCTCCGTTAACGAGTCACGAGAGTCATCTTTGAGTTGATTCAACCATTCAATGTGAGCGTTTCGTCATTTTGTCGTCGTGATGCCATCTAAATTATTATCAGCAGCCCGAACTTTAAGGAGATCGGCACTGTTTGCCGACCCATTGTCGGGTGCTCTGCGCGTTCGATTGTTTTGAACCGCATATACAACCTTTTGTAGAGCCCCGTATGCAAGGATAAGGAAGCATACTCTGAGAGGTCGCCAGGGTATCCCAGAGTCACCGTTTAGGACACCTCACCCAGGTTCCATTCAGCTTTTAGCACGGTTTTCAAGCCTCCGCTTGATGACTAATTCCTTCGGAACCATCCCAGGACAATTGTCTGCGACAGCTTATTAATTATTGTAATCATATTCAGCAGAACCCCTTGGTACACGAACCTTCTATTCGCAACCCGAGGATGCGTTCGGGGGCTTTGTCATAGGCCTTGCGGTTCGATTCCAAAGGAATCGAAACCGAAACCGAATGGGATCAGAGAGGGTGGCTCAAAATTATACATTTTGGAATTTTCGACTGGTGCACTCGCCAAGTTGTTCTCTCGTGGAAACAAAAAATACCCTCTTATACACTTATTCTGTCCTCAGTAAAACTGCATTTCGTTCAATTTTTATACATCAACAAAGTTATAAAAAATAACTTTGACTCGTAGACTCGTAGCAAGCCTTAGATATGATTGTTTAACTTGAAATTTTCAAGAAGCATTTTTAAGGATATTCAGAACAGATTTATAAAAAAATGTCAACTCTTTGTTAATTTAGAGTTTTGAAGCAATCACAAAAATGAGTGAAAATGAACAATTTCAGCCCAACAGCAGCTTTGCACGTAAACTGCCGAATTTATGGCAGCTAAATTAAACTTATAGTGGCTTCTTGTTAGAGGCTTAGAACTTCCAGATGGAGGTTTTACCATAAGTCCCCCTGCTACAGGCCCGAACCTGTGGCCCACTACATTTCCCAAGTATTGTTCGCACTTTCTAGGGAGCCAATACATTTTTTTACAATACCGCAACCCTAGGGAGAGACTTCACGCCAATGAATTGAATAGCAGATTAATAACAATAAAACTGTCGTCTGGGTCAAACTTCAGGCCTCGGTTCCGGCTCTCTTGAGACTTTTCTATTTTAATTCGTACCTCATGAGAAAATATTAAAATACTAAACAAAGTAAAAAAAAGAATTTTGTTTCAAAATCTCAGGCCTCGAGTGTGCAACGAAGACTGCTATACGAACATCTTAGTTCCAGAAAATTTGGCAATTCTCGTTTTGGACAATTGTCTCTATCTCCATTGGAGCGTTCGGCAGAGCAGGGTTGCGGTCAACCTCGTAAGAGGGACAAAGATGGTAATAAAGCACTCTTAGGGCCGCATGACGTCTGTAGATGTACGTCGTTCCTGCGTAGGTGGGACACCCCGATAGTATGTGTTCCAGGTACACAGCGTGTGAATGTCACGCTCTGCACCTATCGCTGGGAACATCTAGACATAAAATGCGGTCATGGTATGCCAAGGTGAAAATGACACCGTCCTGGCATCTGAAAATAAAACCCTCTGTACCTGAATTAGGCCCTGACGATCTGAGGAAAGCAAAAGTTTGCTCCTTTGACAGGGACTGTTTTTCTACATTCCTGTGGAAATTTCCGTGCATTTTCTTGTCGAGTAGCTCTTGATGGCATTTTTGAACTTCTGCTTTCTTCACTTCGGCTTTCAGAAGTGAAGCATCTAGATGGAGTAATGCACTTACCTCACTTCTGATGTTAAGATTCAGGCCAAGGGTCTCGGCTGCTTGCTCCGCTGCTTTGTAAAGGAACGGTCCTTCACCAATCATCTCGTGGTTCTTGACCATTTTTAGGAGAGGATCTCTGCCATTGGCTACGATATAAGCTGTACTTAGAACAATTCGGCGATGAAGACACTGGAGATTCAGAAGTCCGCGTCCGCCTTGACGGCGTGAAATGTATAATCGCGGAACTGACGAATTGATATGCAAGCTTTTCTGCATATGCATGATCTTACGTGTGGTGACATCAAGGGCCTTAAGTTCGTTCTTCGTGCATTGAACTGCCCCAAACGCGTAGAGTAGAACCAAAACGGCAAGCATGTTAGTCGCAGATACCTTGTTCCGCGCCGACAGATTGGAAGACCAAATCTGTCGAAGAAGATGCTTGTATCTGCTTCGAAGAGAATCCTTTACTGATGCTACATCCCGAATGCGGCTTTGAGGGACGCCCAGGTATGTATAGGTCTCTCCAGTGTTAAGATGTCTAATAACACTTATATCCACAAGCTCAGGGTCCTTGGGAACGCCAAAAATCTTTCCACATTTATCCAATCTAAAGTCCATCCCAATCTCTTCTGTGTACTTCTTGACGATATTTATGGCAGTTTGAAGTTTGCCTTTACCAGAGGCATAGAGCTTTAGGTCATCCATATAAAATACATGAGTGAACTTACGCTCGCGCTGGTAAGTGTCGCCACAGAGGTAATCAGAAGAATTTCGTAGTGCGAGAGATATAGGCAGAAGTGTGATGCAAAAAAGAAAAGGGCTGACGGTATCGCCCTGAAAGACGCTTCTCTGGAAGGTGACGTTCTTTGTTGTTACACGATAATTTCCAGATGAGATAGTAAATGTAGTTTTCGAAAGAGGCATGTTAATGTTCCTTCTTGTCCTGAAATCGTGATCATATCTCAGCAGGTGACTGCTTTCCCCGGTTGGTCTTAATGTCGCTTCCTCATCTTCGACTGCAGCTTGATCAAGCAGCAGTTGGGAAAGCGCTCCGCGTACATATCCATTTTTCCAGAGGTAGGCGAGAAGCTGGGAAAGGGTTCGTCCATCCTTGTAGAGCTTAGGGGTTATTCCTTCGGGACCATCCCTACACAATTGTCCGCGACTGCTTATTAACTGTTGTAACCATATTCAGCAGAAACCCTTGGTACGGGGACCCGCAGCCCGAGGATACCGTGACCGCATTTTATGTCAAGAAATTCCCAGCGATAGGTGCAGAGCGTGGCATGCACACGCAGAGTACCTAGAACACATACTATATGGGTGTCCCATTCCTGAGGGAACAACGTATATCTACAGACATAATGCGGCCCTAAGGGTGCTTTATTACCATCTTTGTCGCTCTTACGGTTTTGGCCGCGACCCTGCCCTGCCGAACGCTCCAAGGGAGATAGAGTCAATTGTCTAAAACGAGAAGTGCCAAATTTTCTGGAACTACAATTTTCGGACAGCAGTCTCCGTTGCACACTCGAGGCCTGACATTGTTCTCCAAGACTTATAGAAACGAACTATATTCGTGATTGAATTCTCGGCCCCGTCCGAACACAACTTCACTGCCAAGGAGAAAGAAAAGGAGGAGAGGTATCAAGACCTTAAAAAGGAGCTGCAAAGACTTTACCCAAAATATTTGGTACAAGTAATTGTCCTGTTGATAGGTGCTCTCGGAAGTGCGAAACTATCACTGGTTCGTAACCTTAAAGCCATACCCGCCTGCCAAAAATATGCCAAGGCATCTGCGAGATGGATGCAGACAGCTGTCATCCTTGGGTCGCTTCGTGTCCTTAAGACACACGAGGGCTTCGCCGACAAAAAAACGCCGACAAAAAAACTAATTCCGGAAGATATTTTAACTATTTTTCAATCATCCCATAGAGCATTAAATTGTAATTATCAAAAATCTTGTCGATTCTGCCATTCTTTTAGCAGACGTTTTTTTCACTAAAAAAATTTAAGACTAGTTAAAAAACTATTATTCTATAATACCTAGCCAACCAATTTTATTGATTAGTACATTAACAAAAGATTAATTGAACTACAGACAAAAACTGACATTACTAACGACAAAATAAATATTGACAATACTAATAAAAACTCGAAGCAATATTATCTCAATATTCTTTGTAGGACGAATTTCCCATAAAATAAAAAGACTTCTAAGTGAAACTAATAATATTAAAACTGTCTTTAGAGTTGATACTAAACTTGAAAACTTTGTTAAATTAGGGAAAGACGGACTCGATACTTTGGACCAATGTAATGTTGTATACAGAATTCCCTTTCGTTGTAGAAAAGCTTACATTGGCCAATCGAAACGATTAGATGAAAAATATCATAAAGCTATAAGTCGACACCTAACACAAGAACACCGCGGTGACTCTAGTTTTATAAAGTGGAATGAGGAAGAAATTTTTGATATTGAACCTAATAAGATATAAACGCACTGTTGCTGAAATGCTTTTTATTAAAAAAGAAGGTGAAACTTGCATGAATTTAGTTTCCGTTTTAGATTATTTTAGTACTTCTTATAATAACATTGTTGAATTTATAACCAAATAACAAATTCTCTAAATTCGTCTCAAGTACCAATAAGATTAATTTGAATTAATGTCACAAAAATGGTCATACAGAATTTTTACTGACATTGACCCTTCTTACACCTACGTATCGCTCTCCGATGTGTTGCATTGTAATTATTAATGCGTGCGTTCACAAATTTTCCAAGATGGAGACGGGGCATACCGTTCCGTCTTTAAAAAAAAATATTATCGTACCGGTACCTTGGTATATTGCAGGCGAGAGGTACGCTTTACTTTGCAATTAGAAAGATACTTGAGACTGCTTTTTCGGGTCGCCTTAGTCTGATTCTGGCGTCTGGCCTGAGTGCGAAAAATTTCACAAAGGCAATTAACACCTACGCAATTCCTCTCCTAACATACCTGGTCCATGACTGACCTTGAGAGGCTTAATAGAATCATGCGCATGGAAATATCTGAGCACCGAAAGCACCATGAAAGGACAGCTGTAGAGAGAATAGTTCTGCCACGGAACATTGGAGGCAGAGCGATCTTGAATGTTCGTCGATTGTGTGACTCTCAGGTTGCGAAAATTCTACGAATATTTTCAAAACAGGACTAACATCTCCCACTACGACTACATCTGTACAGTTGACCTGTCTGCGCCCTTAAAACTTGCAGCTGTTGATTTTCAGAACATAGGACATCTCAACGCTGAACAGCCAGCTGCCTGATGGCGAGATAAATAGCTGCACAAGCAACACGCTAATGAGTCTGAAACCAATGTGCCAGGAAACTTTGTATGGCTGCAGGCCTAAAAATCTAATACAAAATAAGGAAATTAGACAGGTATTAACGACAGTGAACTTTTGAGTCATAATTTATCATCAAGTAAATATTAGGAAAAACTGAAAAAATTCATGAAGGTACTTTAAACATTTCTCAAACAAATACTGTTGGAAAATTTCAAAATATTACAAATTGTTCTTTTAACATACATTTACAAGCATATTCTCTTCAGTTCTGGTCAAGATAATGAAGTGATTTAAATTTAAGGCAGTTGTTTAGACTGTATGTAATTTTCTGCAACTTCTAAAAAGTGTTCCATTATGTTTATCTTCGTGCAAATCGAGATATTTAAAGACAGTTTTTTGTGTTGGAAATAGTGTAAGAAACAGTGAGGTTTATTTTATGCTGGGTTCGTTCTCGCCTTTCTTCAGAAATTTCTTCAGAACCTTTTCTCTAGCTTTTATTCATACTTTGTCTAGGGCCACACCCCTTTAACACATCTGAAGGGAAGGCGAGAACTATCCCAGCAAGTAAAAGGTACCCAACTGGTTTCTTACCTTTGTTTTTCAATACAAAAATCTCTCCTCAAATATCGCAATTTGTATGAAGAAAAAAAGAAGTACATACTGTTTGCAAATATTGCTTCAATATTTTTATTAAAACTAAAGATAATCTGGTTTTATATTTAAATAAATAAAAACAAAGAACTTGTTATATTTTGAAATTTTTCCAACGGAAATTGATTGAGAAGCATTTAAAGTTCCTTCGTGAATTTTTTCAGATTTTTCCTATTATTTTTTCAATAAAAAACAATTGTCTAAAGTTCACTTTCGCTGAAAGCTGATAAATTTCCTTAATTTTTATGAGATAGTAGTCTCGATACAGTACTAGTAGTAGTCTCGACACAGGAGATACGTTTCTGTGTCAATTTTCAGGCGCCTCTTTAGTCAATTGTCTCTGTTCATACTATAATTCGTAGTCTCGCGAATTAATAAAAAGTGCAGGTCTTAATGTTATTGTGTCTCATCATTCTGCCAGTCCACTAAACCTTTTATTCCGAAAAACAGGCATATTTAAACAAATTCTTTAAGCAATTTACATATTCATATATTCAGATTATGTCCAAACGACAACCGCGGGATTTCACGGGGAGAGGGAGCCATTCCAGAAAATGAAACCCGCTTCCGAAAAAATCGCGGTAACATTGTAGCTGTAACCACGTCTGACAATCGTGAGATAGGTAGTCACAGTATGTGACGGACTGAATACGACGGTCCGGCAAAAATCTCGTGAACGCTGGGGATACAGAGCGACCCAAGGACGGCGGTCTTCTGTGATTTCTCCGCAAGTGTATCGGCATTTCGTTGACATGCAGGGATAATCTTCAGGCTACGAACCAGTTAAAGCTTGGTACCTCCGAGATCACCGAAGTAGATAGGCAGGGGTTTTCGGGATGGATTAGCATCAGTGCATGACTGCGTCCGTGTGAGGCTGATAAAATTTATTTCTAACTTACCGACATCGAGACCGTTCTGCTGAGCTTCTAGAACATTCTCGGAGGGTCCTGATGATGTCACACAATAATATTGCGTAATTGTGAGAGCCGAATTTTCGCAAACAGATTCAAGGTTATTTAGTATCTCAATTAAGCATTTCGCGTAAACACTTTCAAGTTTATATGTTGCTTTGTCCTAGTATTTTCTACTGCGTCATTCAGTTTTGAGAAAAACAAGGCTGATTTATTGCTTCCTCATAGATAAACGTATAATTAAAAATCCTTGTATTTATTCATTTAATGCGCAAAAGACGCAGGTGTAATGGTAATATTTGATACGCAGGGCTATGTATGACATCCTGTATTTTCTATAAATTTGATTTATTGCTTCCTTATAGATGATTCATTTAAAGAAAAAAGTTATACCCTTATTTATTTAGTGCGTAAATAACTCGTGAAAAACATTATCCTGCAATCTAGAACCTTCTATAACTTTAGGATAAAGAGGAAGATATAATTCAACCGAATAAAAAAATATTCAAAGTCAATCTAATAGCATTGGGTAAGAAAGATATCTAAGGAAATAAAGGATTTCTGTAGTAGGTCATATACTCTGAATTCTGGACGCTTTAATCTGGAATCTAGTATCAAGCATGGACTAAAAATAAGAGACAACATGCAGTCGTGTTTCAAGGTTTTTATTTCAGAAAAATTAATGCACTGACAGTCTAAGGCAGCATGCATTTTATTGAAAGTTTTATATTCATTCTTTTCAGTACCACTTTAAATCAGTGGGCAGCTCAATGAGTCTACCTCGCGACGTGTCCCATGTAATGAAGTACTTTAAATAATTTTCGAAATTCGAGATAAGACAGCGAGCATTTTATTCAAGGTTTTATGCACGTTGTTCAACTTTAATATATAGTTTAAGAGTACATTGCCCGAGACGTTTATCGCTCATTGTGTAATAAAACATTTGAGATGAGGTCATATGCGTTTTTATTCAGAGATTTATGCTCTTTCTTTCAGCACTAATTAATAATGCATGATGCATTGAAAATTTAAAAGAAGCCTGATAAAAAGATGTATTCCTGAATTCAGACGATTATTCTATATCAACGTTCGATTTTTCTAGAAAAACTTTTAGCAGCAGTTGTAAACAATTTTTGAGCGTATTGTCATATTCAGTGCTTTTTTTAAACAAGGGTGATTATTAAGAAAGGTTAGTGTTCATTGTGGTCATTGTGAGAGGCTACTGTGCCTTCTAGTTTAAAGTTTCTATTCAGTGAAATATTCTGTTCCAGCAAAAAAGAAAGAATTGATACAGATTGGGGCGAATTAACATTTTTATAATGCGCGTGAATCCCGTCTTCTGATTCGCTTAAACGAATTGAAACGAATTTAGATGAACTGCGACAGCGCGAATCGAATGCGTGTGAATTCATATGAACGCATGGTCAAGGTAAGTTTGAAAAAAAATAATAAAAAGTACATGCGTCGAGACTTGAAACAGCGATTCCTCGTATATCAGTCCATAGTATTTTACTCTCACGAATTCAGACGCATTGACCAATGTTGAAGCGTTTGCGTGCTGATGCATTGCAGTGAATTCGCCGACAATACGTCATTGTTGCAAAGCGGGATTTGAGGCGTTTCTTAATCTTTTCAACTCAACTCGTATCAATACTTTATTTTTTGCTGGGGTGTTGAAAGTCGTTTCACGTTAAAAAAACTTTTCAGTTGCTTTCGAACCACCAAATAATCAGTGAGAGTTCTGTAGTCATATGTGAGCGTAAATATCGAACAAGTGTAGCGTGCTAGTAAAATGGGGCCTAGACAAAGCAAGAAGCTCATCTACATTATGGATGAGGTTTATAGCATGTTGACAGAGAAGGTAAAATTGAATTAAATTAATTATTGGATTAGATTTGGTATTCAAAATACCATATTAAATGATATGCTTAGGTATTTACAGTTATCGGTAGGGGAAAAATGCACATACAATCAACGATAGTAATTTTAAAATCATCGAAAACAAGATTAAATGCATTTAGTGAACGGTCAAACGGTAGAAGAAATCAAACACATGAATAGCGAAAATAATAGAATCTTACCGTTAACTGACGTCAGTGCATGGTATGATGAAGACGTGTTAAATACAATTTTAGTTAAAGTTGAAGAGTTTCAGGAAACGGATTTAGGCTGGGCATTGACTGAAATTATGAACCGAATGACAAATTTTAATAAATATCTACCAATAATGTCAGGTATATCAAATTTTAATGATTTACTATAATATTTAAAGGATAAAAAAGCTGTTGTAAATTACAAAGACTCACTCACTGTACCGGTGGTTTCTCAAGATTCGTCGGGATATAATTTATACTTTTTTATCAAATCATTAGCTAACCAATTTCAGGTGAGGTTAAACTATTACCCGGAAACAAGGAAAAATACATCTCATTCACTAAATATGTTGCTGGCACAAAAGTAAATCTTAGGTTTATAGATTCCTTTCACTTTATGTCGAGTAGCCTTGAAAAATTATCTTCTTATCTGGGAAATTTGATGAACGATTACTCTCAAAGATGGCAATTATTCAGTGGAATTTCAATTATTAGTCTGAAAAGGAGTATTTGCTTATAACTATATTATTGATTTTAAAAAGTTAAATGAGCAACAGTTTCCACCTAAAAGCGAATTTGATTCAAAATTGAATCATGATGAAATTTCCGATGAAGATTACCAACGTGCGTACAATGTTCGGGAAACTTTTAATACAGAAACTTTGAAAGAATACTCTGATTTATACTTGAAAACCGACGTTTTACTTTGCGTCGATATTTTTTTAAATTTCAGAAGAAATTATTTTGCAGCCTATAATCTAGATCCCTTACATTACTATACAGCTCCAGGATTTGCTTTTGATGCGATGGTCAAATTAATCCGAATTGAACTTGAATTATTAACGGATCCTGGAATGATTCTTCTTATTGAGAGAGCTATTCGTGGTGGTATAGCACAGGTTTCAAATAGATATGAGTATATGAGTAAGGCGGGTTCTGGATCAATTAGTATTAGTGCGTGGTTGTGTGAGGTAAGCCTGTGTGCGTGTTTCTGTCTGAGGTTGACATCGAGACCATTCTAGAACATTCCTTGATGACGTCACAGAGTAATATTGCGCAATTGTGTCAGCCAAATGCATGTAACAACACGTTCAAGGTTATTTCTTATCTCAAGAATTTTTTCGCGTAAATACTTTCAAGGTTATATTTTGCTTTGTCCTGGCAATTTCTACTCCGTCATATAGTTATTTCAAGGATGATTTATTTCTTCCTTACAGATAAAATATTTATTTAGTGCGCAAAAAGGTGCAGGTGTGCTGGCATACAGATGAAATTTGATAAGGAGGACCATGTATGAAAAACCTGTTTTGGCTAGCTAAATTTGATTTATTGCTTCCTTATAGATAACATATCCAACATTCTTCTAGAACATTCTTGATGATGGCATCAAATTAAACTGCGCAATTTTTTTTTGTAAACAAGTTCGAGGTTATTTTCATGACGCATTACATTTTGCGCTGTAAAAAGTCATATCCCAAACGTGTCTATTATAATGAAGAATCTTCCAGAACTCAAGGATAAAGAGCAAGATAAGAAAAATTTTAATTAAAAAATATTTTAAGCCGATCGAATAATATGGGTAAGAGAGTATCTAAAAGCATTTCTTATGGTAGGTTATGAGCTCAGGATTTTTATCGCACTGACGTTTCATTACATTCTGCTTTCGTTCTCTAGAGATTACTTGTTTTACTGCTCGCAAAACTTCGCTTTCTTAGTTGAACCACAACGTTTGAAAATCATTCTTTTGCCATATGCTGCGTCCGTCAACCTATGGACGTGTCACACGAAATAAGATAATGCAAACAATTTCAAACTCGAAAGAGTGATAATACAGCGTGCATTTTTTCCATGCTTTTTCACACGCGCTTCAACTTATATATATTAAGGGTGCGCAGCCCGGCACTTATCGCTGCTTACGACATATAAAAACACTTGATATGAGGTCGCATGCCTTTTTTATTCACAGATATAAGCTCGTTTTTCATCTCTTATTTAGAAAGGTCAGTTTTACCTATTGCACGTTAAAAATTTAAAATAAATTTATCAAAAGCTAAATACAAAATAAATATAATAAAATATTGCAAAATTTTCGATCATCCACTAAGGCTACTGTATAATATAGTTTATAGAAATATAGGCTGATTTAGTTCTTTCAGTCCAAATAATTTAATTCAGAGGTCAACAATTTGGTGCAAACATCTTCAAGGTTGTTTGTGATTTTTTAATGACGCATTACATTTTTTACTTCGCAAAACGTCATATTCCAAACGCGTCGATCTTAATGTAGAAAGTTTTAGAACTTTGTTGCATCATATAATGGATGTGGATGTCAATTTATGGAAAGAATTTTTCGTGAATAACTTCAAAGTTATTCTAATGACACATTACATTTTGCGTTGCAAAAATTATATCCCGAACGTGTCGATTATAATGTAGAACGATCTAGAAAATTAAGACAAAGGGGGAGATTTGTTACTAGAGAAGAATAGCAAATGTGCGTCTATAAAAGACGCGCTTCGCATACATTTATCTCAGTTGTCATCCAGCATTTGGGAAAAAATATACAAGCATAAAAAAGTCAAGTGAAGTGAAAAAATTGATATAGTGATTTTAAATATTTTTTGAACTGTTTTCGTACAACAGTACAGTTTTGTATACTTCAATATATACTTTATTAGACGTTTTAAAAGTTTATTACTAAATTACATTCAGTGACATATACCACCTGTGGACTGGAGATAAGAAACCTGGTGTTGAATATCGGTTATTGCTCCTTCATATTTTTGAAAATTTACACTCAGTGCCATCTGTTTGAATATTTGTGAAATTAGATAATTATAAAAGTCACTTCAAAGAGAATTTTTTTTCAGTCGACTTCTAACCATCCTGTGATAATGTTCGAAAATGGACTCATCAGACTGTAAGAAGGTTGTCAAGGTTTATGACAAAGCATATGAAATTTTGCATAAAAATGCAACAACTTCAGAGGTCGCATACTGGACCCATCAACGTACCCAAGATATTCGGAGGCTGAATACAATTTTGCGACAGGGAAAACAGAATCTATCTCTGGGCGAAAAAAATAAACTTCTATCAACCATTGGCCTACTCACATCAAAGAACAGACTATTCAAGAAACTGCAGAAGAGTGGAACTGGTGTTAACGAGGGCTTGGATAAGAAAGGAGACAGAATCAGATGGCAAGATCTGGAGTCCGCATTTAAGAGTCGAGTGAGAACAGGTTTGGTCATAAATTTATCGCATGAAGATTCAGATAGGGAAATTGAAGCAATTAAATTCTTCAATACTAAAAGTGAACTAATTTTAGAATCAACAGAAATTAATTAATGGTTTGAGAGTAAAGTCAGAGAGCAACTTTTGGCTACAGTAGAGGATTTACAGCAAACAAAATCTGGATGGAGATTGAAAGAAATAATCAATTTAAATGTAAATATAAACAAATATTCACCTTTACCAGTAGGCTCATCAACTTTTATGAGTTTGCCTAAATTTATTACAGACAAAAAAGCAGTTGTAAATGTTCAGAACAATGACGAGTACTGTCTTCTCTGGTCAGTAATGGCCGCTCTTCATCCTGCGGAAGATCATGTATCTTGCGTCACTTCCTACCCGCATTTTAATACAGAACTCAAGCATGATGGAATCAACTTTCCCATCACTTTTGAAAATGTAAAAAATTCGAAAAAATGAATGAACTGCGTATAAATGTTTATGGTATAGAACACGAAGAAAATAGGAAAAGAGATGAGATTGTCTCTCTGTATATAAGCAATAAAAAATCGAGATGCCCCACAATTCATCTTTTAATGCTTGAAAATACCGATTTTGATGTTAATGGCAGCGAAAGTAATCCAGTGTATTACTTCGCATGGATTAAAAATCTCTCTGGATTAGTTAGTTCACCATTTTCGAAAGGAAAACGTCATATATTCTTTTGCGATAGGTACTTGTGCCATTTCAAATTAGAAAAATCTATAATAAACCACCGAGTTGATTGTGCAAAATTAAATTACTGTAGAGTCATACTTCCAACAGAGGAGGAGGGTGGGAACATATTAAAGTTTAAAAATTACCTGTTACAAATTCACAAGTAGATCAAGCGGTGTATCAAAAGCATATCCCTACCAGTGTTGCGTATTATACACAGTACAGTTTCGAAGATTCAACTTCAGAACCAAAAAGATTTTCCAAATGCCAAATTATGTCACAATTGTGACAAAGAATTTAAGAAAGATGATGTTAAACATCGCGACCACTGCTACTTCACAGGTAAGTACCGCGGTCCAGCACACGGAAGCTGCAACGTCAATTACAAAGACTCTCATGTAATTCCAGTAGTTTTCCATAATTCATCTGGCTACGACTCACACTTTTTCATTAAAAAGTTAGGCAAAAGGTTTGAGGGACATGTCTCCTTACTGCCAATTAATAAAGAAAAATATATGTCATTTACGAAAGATGTTCCAGATACTAAAGTCAAACTCAGATTTATCGATTCTTTCCGATTTATGCCAAGTAGTCTAGAAAAATTGGCCTCGTATCTAACTGACAGTGAAAAAACAATAACAAGAAAATTTTGCAAAAATGACAGTGAATTCAATCTATTAACAAGAAAAAGTGTATTCCCATATGACTACATTGACAGTTGGCAAAAATTGAAAGAAGAGAGTTTACCTCCAAAAGAGGCATTCTATTTAAAATTAAATGATTGCCACATTTCCGATGAAGATTATCCACATGCGTGTAAAGTGTGGGAAACTTTTAATTTGAAAAATTTAGGTCAGTATTCAGATCCGTACCTCAAAACCAATGCTTTACTTTTGGCAGACATTTTTGAAAATTTTAGAAAAACTTTGTTTGCATCATATAAATTAGACCCTTTGCACTATTACACATCACCGGGACTTTCTTTTGATGCAATGCTAAAGTACACAGGAATTGAGCAGCATTTACTAACTGATGCAGAAATGTTACTATTAATTCAAAATGCAATCAGAGGTGGTGTTTCACAGTGCTCAAACAGGTTTGCAAAAGCAAACAATCCATTTATGGGAGAAGGTTTTAATCCATTCGATCCAGAGTCATACATTTTTTACTTTGACATCAACAATCAGTATGGTAAAGCTATGATTAGATATTCACCATATCAAGATTTTGAATGGTTTGAAAATTTTGAAAACAATCCAAATTTTTTTAATGTACCTGATGATTCACCCGCAATTCATATTCTTGAAGTGGATCTAGAGTACCCAGAAGAGCTTCACGATTTGAACAAGGACCGTCCATTATGCCCAGAACATTTTGTGCCTCCTGGTTCAAAATGTACAATTCCAAAGTTAGTAACCAATTTGCTACCAAAGAACAATTATTTATTACATGACCGAAATCTAAAAATATACTTGAAATCAGGCATGAAACTAACGAAAATTCATCGAGTGCTAAAATTCAAACAAAAGGCAGGACTAAAAGAGTACATTCATTCGAATACAGAACATAGAAAAAGAGCAACCAACGAATTTGAATGGAATTTCTATAAACTGATGAACAATTCCGTCTTTGGAAAGACTATGGAAAACGTCAGGAAGCACAAAGACGTCAAGCTTGTAACCAAATGGGAGGGGAGATTTGGTGCAAAAGCTCTAATTGCTAAACCAAATTTTTATAGTTGTACCATATTCGATGAGGATGTTGTAATCATTGAAAATAATAAAACTAAAATTTTCTTTAATAAACCTATATACATTGGATTCACGGTTCTTGATATCTTCAAAATTATCACGTACGATTTTCATTATAACTATATTCTACCAAATTTTGAAAATTGTGCAAAATTACTATATACAGACACAGCCAGTCTCATCTATCATTTCTCTGTTCCCAACTTTTACGAATACATTAAACGGGATATTCATGACACCTCAGATTATCCTCCAGATAATGTTTATGGAATTCTTCTAAAGAATAAAAAAGTATTAGGCCTGATGAAGGATGAGTGCAACGGTAAAATAATGACTGAATTTGTGGGCTTGAGATCGAAATTATATGCATATAGAGTTTTGGATGAAGATGGAAAAAGAGGGCTAAGGGTGTCAAATGATCAACATTAAAAACTATAACATTCGACGATTATAAGCAGACTCTCATATCTTGCCAAAATCTGATTAAAACTCAACACCTAATCCGAAGCCGAAAGCACGAAGTTCACACCATCAGCCAAGACAGGATTGCTCTCAGCTGGCATGACGATAAAAGAATGCTGCTGCTCCCTGGTATAACAGACACTCTTCCATGGGGATGTAAATGTAGAATCTCTGAACCCATGAAAGTCGATGTGTC
>CAKNWT010151035.1:0-25179 GCA_932066315.1 Andricus coriarius
GTTACCAGAAATATTAACCAGAATAGTTTTAACCAGAAAAAATCAACCAGAGTTAACTAACTAGAATTTTCTAGTCATATTAACCATAATTTCTGATTAAACTAACTAGACCTTTTTCAACCAGACGCGTCTAGTAACTTTAACCAGAACTTTTTTTTGAGTGGATTTTTTTAATGCTGCCTTCAAATTTCAATACCTGTTAAAAAATGGCAATTCCCAAGTGGAAATTTACAACTGGCTTGGTACCGCGCCAGTACCGCCGGTCGGATGTCTGTACTGGCGCGGTACTGGCATTAGTACAAAATGTCACTCGGCTGAGAGTTGTCTGTCGGTACTGGGGCGGTACTGGAAATGGTATTATGCCTGTACCGGCATTTGGACTTAGTACTGCGGGGCAGTACTGAACCAGTACTGCGCCAACGCTCGGCAAAACTCCTTGATTCGGCTTCCAGCCAGCACTTGAACTCAGTACTCGGCCAGTACTAAACCAGTACTGCGCTAACACTCGGCAAAACTCCTAAGTCGTCTTCCAGCCAGCATTGGGATTCAGTACTGGGGCAGTACTGAACCAGTACCGCGCCAAAGCTTGGCACGCGGTACAGCCCAGACGGAAAAGTCGGACTTATGCCGGATCTTACGAACGGCATAGCTGGCTGGAAGCCGACTTAGGAGTTTTGCCGAGTGTTGGCGCAGTACTGGTTTAGTACTGGCCCAGTACTGAGTCCAAGTAATGGCTGTAATCCGAATTAAGGAGTTTTGCCGAGCGTTGGCGCAGTACTAAGTCCAAATGCCAAAAATGTCCAAAAGTCCAAATACCATTTCCAGTACCGCCCCAGGACCGGCAGACAACTCCCAGCCGAGTGACATTTTGTTCTAATGCCAGTACTGCGCCAGTACCGACATTGCTCCTCATTTACAATTGGCGCAGTACTATGCCGTTCGTAAGATCCGGCATAAGTCCGACTTTTCCACCTGGGATTAAGTTTCATAAAAAAAGAGTTTTTACACTGATTTTTTTATTTTGAAAATAAGTGTAAAATAAATTAATACTTATCTCATTGTATTAATTTTATATGAATAAATAATATTTTTATTTTGATAATAAATTCGTGATCAGCAACCTGGAAAACCCCTTCATACCAATTTTGAAAAGAATCACAAATTTATTAAGCAAACTCGTCCGCCATGTTGGATCCACCATTTTGATTTTTGAATTTTTGACATCGGATTCTTAATCAGCGACCCCAGAAACCCTTACGTAAGAAAATTTGGCCAATTCCATGAACATTTTCTACTTTTGGCCATCTTTTCCGGATTCCGTCCCACCTGTGACAATAAAAAAAATATAAGTGAATTTTTGTTGCGGGTAATTTTCAAAGTAGATAAAGTGGAATTTTTTCGTATCGAAACAAAACAAGATTTAATAGAGTTGACATGGTAACTATTTCCCATGTGGTGGGTAAATCTTAACACGTGAAGTTAATTTTTGGTTGCAGGCAAAGATTTCTCTGAAATCGCTGTAAAGATTACATATAGTTTTTTCTGTTAATATGGGGTACAATCGTTAACCAACTTTCTCGTTCGCGTAAAAACTAAAACACTTTCTATAGCAAGAATACGGTTCAATTATACATGGATCTCTTTGTTTTTTAATTAAAAAGAGAATTTTGCGTGATAAAGTCAAATTTATTAAAGATGTATTGGTAAAAAAATGGGTTAAAGGGCAAAAAGTATCGACAACATGCAAAAATGAGTATTTAAAAAAAATCTGAATTTTTTCCTTATCAACCGATTTCAAAGTTTCAAACGGCGTTTTAAAGAGGATATCTTGGACTGTCAGGAAAAGATTATGAGCTTTGTGTTCTCTCAAAAAAGTATAATTACAATTGGTAACAAACGTACCCCGCGCCGTATTAATTTGTTTGCCGCTTGGCAGATATGCACTCGCTAATGCATCAACCTACGTGACCCCACTCACAGGCAGTGACACTGAATGGTGGATAGAGTTCCGACTCGAAAGAAGCGTCTGCTAGCTTAGGGGCAAAGATTGAATTTTTCGTGGGTTACATTTGTACACCAGTGTGTGGTTCTAGGGTTAATGATAATAATAACTAACATTCAAATAAGACATGCTAGAAATGTAAAGGAAGATAGATAGAATAAATTATTGATGAGATTAGAATAACCATTCAACGCAGAGAAAAAAATATGACTGGTGTCATGGAATACAAAAATTAAGGGGAAAAAATATGACTTGTCATTGAATACAAACATTAAGGGAAAAGTTAGAGGCAACAATTATAAATGCAAAAATTGACGTGATGAAAGCAGGAGTTGGCAGAAGGTGTATTTTATCAAAGTGAACATAATTGAACTATTTAGGAAAAGATAATAAAAAATATCGATTATCCCTATTTTTTGAAAGAGCATTGCCGCGCTATCTGTCGTTCTCTTGACTAACATGTACGTTATATACCAAATTCCTTCGTGGTGTCAGATGTTCTCTTTTACCATCTTCGCTGAAACAGAAATTATTTTTTTCTGCCTTGCAATCAATAACAGATTTTTAGAATGTTTTTAAATCAAAAACAAAATTCTCAAAAGTAAAGTCGATTTGTATACTTTTATGCACCTTGGTGTTTTAAATTTTGTGGGCCAGTAATATTAGAGGTAATATTGAACCTGATTTCATTACGCTCGCACAAGCAGCTATCTCTTATGTATTTGGGGCATTTAGGGAGAAAGGACAACCCCTAGCTCTTACGTGATTGGTTAAAGTCGTACCGCCCCTTTCTATTTTTTTATTCCCCTTCTACTTTCAATTGAGTTTCTACATCAAGTGCTATTCTCACCTACTCACTAGCGATCAGCGAATGGCGATCTAACCAAGATAAAATAGCACAAAAAGTATACAGAGAAAATCCAATTTTTCTATTTTAAGAAGTTTTTGAGAGGTACTACTTTTTAATAATTTATAAATTTATAGTAAGATTATGACTAGTTAGCTTAACCAACAACTTATTTTCTGACAGTAAATTAAATAGTAACAATCTTATTGTGAATTAGTTTCTATTTGTCGGCTTCAATGTTTAAAGGAATTCAAACTTTGCCATATTTGAAGTTGGTGGCAGATAATGCAAATTTGAAAGCATGACCTGAATTATAAATGAAAAGACGCAATTGTAATTGAATCTATAATTTTCATGGATTTAAAAGCATTCCAATGTTCCGAGTTCACAATTCAAAAAATTAAACTTCAAACATCAATATGGATTTAAAATTATTAGAAGATATATTTCAAAATTTTAATTTTTAAACTTATAAACACATACATATCCATCATTAAAAGTTGAAAGTTTTTTGCAGTCATTCAGATCGGAAAAATCAAAGGTCGGCTTTAGTATAGCGTTGAATTCCATTGAAAATATTATTATTCGTGGGTGTTCCTGAAACAATCTATTTAGATTATTACATTTTCCAACTAGGAAAAGAAACAATCCATAAAATTTTTAATGTATTTCTAAACTTGATAATATTTAATGAATTCTTTTTACAAACATTTTAATAAAAAGATTTCTTTCAAGAAATTGAGGTAAAATTATTTAGACATACTTAAAAGAATTTTCAAAATATTCATAAGTAAATCCTGCAGATTGGAAAGAATCATGAGTTTAGTGCCTCTATTTAAAAAATTTTAATTTAAGATCGAAACGAAATCAATTTTTTCATGACTAATTTTATGCATAAAGAGCATGAAAAAAATTCACAATAAAAAAACAGACTCTTAAACTAACTCACTTTTCGGATCATAAGAAACAAAAATAACCAATGAAAAACGAGTGAGAAAAAGGGAAAAAGTCAACCAAAACCAACCTCTCACTTTTTCGTTTATCATGTTTTGAGGCCAATTTACATATAAACAGGGATTACTCATAGGAAAACTACAAGGTCTGATTAGTATATTATTATGCTTGTTAAAAATCGAACAATTCCTGCAATTAAAAACAGATATATACATGTATATGCATTTCCCTGTTTTAAAAAGGTTATTATTATTATTATTATTATTATACCATTAAGCCGTTTTCCTTTCGGGGTAGGCGTGAATTGCTCGGTTGGAAAATAGTAGTATGTGGATTGGTATATAGGTATAGGGTATACAGGTATATAGGTGTAAGGTATAGATATTTTAGATTGATCTAGAGCGCTCGCGTTATTTATTTAAACAACACGTTCATTCCGCAACACTGCTCCGACCCAGGTTGCTGATCAATCTCTCTAGCGATCACCCCACGTGGAAAGCCTCACAAAATTGTTATGCGTGATTCCCCACTTGGGCCCATTAGTATCCAAGGTCTTTGTTTCAGGCATCATTCACTCTACTCACATTCTTTTTATAAACTATCTGTTCGGATTAATGTCTCATTCACAGACTCTATCCATGCTTTCGGCGGTCTACCTCTGGGCCTTGTGCCATTTACTTCACCTTTATACACCTGTTTGGTCAGTCGTTCATCTTTCATTCTTTCAAGATGTTCGAACCACCTTAACTGATTTCTTTCCCATATATTTACTAGTGTCTCCCCCGTACCGCATTCTTTGAGGATCAACTCGTTTCGGACTTTATCCATCAGTGTTTTCCCGCATATTGTGCGCAGAGCTTTCATGCCAATCGCGTTTAGTTTACTCATGTCCTTTTCTTGACATGTCCATGTCTCGCTACCGTATAGTACAGCCGGCACAATTAAAGTTTTATATACGGTTAATTTAGTTTCTTTTGATTTACTTGATCTAATTTTGCATTCATAAGTGAAAAAAGTGACAAAGATATAAAAATCATTCTTTATAATAAGAATAAAAAAGCAATAATTTTAACCAAAAAGGACAACTTTTTTGCTGATCCCTGTATTTAATTTTGCTAATTAAATAGACACCCTGATATTGATAACAGGTTCTCACAAAATATCAATGATATTGCCTTATTTTAATTAATTTCTTTGAAAGTAATAATATTCAAAATTCGATCTATTCAAATAATTATTTAGAATTAAAAAATTGCAATGATCAACTTCCTGTGCATTGATGTGTATTTTTCACGCAGAACATCACGACACTAATTAAAATCCTGTTGAAAGTCACAAAACACAGTCGAAAATTGAGGAAGTTTCATTTAAATAATATATATATATATATATATATATATATATATATTAAAAAATTAAAAAATAAAAGTTAATATATTAGAAAGATATAATCTTTCACACAAATTTCTCAAAAAGACGAGAAAATGAAAATCCCGGTGAACA
The DNA here is from genome assembly GCA_932066315.1 of Andricus coriarius. Taxonomy (NCBI): domain Eukaryota; kingdom Metazoa; phylum Arthropoda; class Insecta; order Hymenoptera; family Cynipidae; genus Andricus; species Andricus coriarius. The sequence continues at coordinate 5,307 of CAKNWT010151035.1, forward strand.
TTGTTCAACTAATTTATTTATTCATTTAAATTAAAATAACACTATTGAAAAATACGTGGTGAAGTATTCAAAGTCACGAGGCCAACTACGAAAACTCTCAATCCTATGGAACGTCCTAAAAACGTTCATTTGGACTGGCTTACGACGTTTTTGAGCCGTTCTAATGATGTTCTTTAACGTATTTGTGCCCCCTGGAAAGATATTGCCAGATTTTTGAAACCATTCCAACAAACTTTTTAGTGAGAGAATCCAATTATTGAAATAGAATTAACCTTTTCATTAAATTTATTTTACATTAATAATTTTGTTGAATTTAGTTCAATTCCATTGAACTACATTGGATTCCCTTCGATTTAGTACAATTCTATTGAATACACTTCAGCTTAGATAAATTCCGTTGAATTCACTTTCTTTCTAAATTCAAACCAGTTATTTTTACTGATGAATCAGATTGAAGTTAGTAGGCAAATTTACTGATTCAAACTTAGAGAAGAAATTACTATCAAATCAATCACGTTGAATTTCGCTGAATTAATCCTTAATATCCCAATGGGCACGAAATTTCAGAACGTCATTGGATCGTCCTAAAAACGTTCCTGGGACGTAAAAGTCAAAAGACATTATTTGAACGTTTCAAAAACTGTCCTAAGTCAGACCAAATAATGTTCTGAAAACGTTTCATGTCACAAATACGTCCTTAAAACGTCTCTGGAACATTGTATGTTTAGGGAACGTGATTTGGACTGACTTAGGACGTTTTTGAGCCGTTTAGTGAATAAGGTCTTCGAATTCCATTGACCAAAATTTTTTTTTTACTAAAGACTTTTTTATGGCTTTTACTTTTTTACTTTGGCTTTTTTACTTTTTTATGCCCTTTTTTTTGACTAAAGACTTTCAATTCAGTTATATTCCGTCGAATTCTCTTGAATATACTTGAACTTAGTTTAATTCACATAAATTCAGGTGCCCCTCCAAATTTTTCATTTGATTTCTCTTTCGAAACAGCTGTTGATGTAACTGCACTTGAGAAAGGTTATATATACAACCAATTCAATGTAGATCAATTGTATTTCATTGAAATCAGTTCAATTGAATCAAGAAAAAACATATGCAAAAAATCTTCCTTTGTGATTACACTCATCCAAATTAAACTAGGAAACAAATTTACTGTACAAATTCTGATAAATTAATATTTTTTCGATATATACAATATGAACTGATTTTATGATATATTTCACTCGTTTCTATAAGCTTTTATTTGAGTAACTATGTCCCTATGTGGGCATGTAAGGGTACAATCTTGACAATACAATGAAAAAACAATATTCACAACCCCACCCCCTCCTTCGTATCCTCCCACTTCAGACTGTTAGAAAACCCCAACAATATGATCATTAATTTGAAAAGGGCTTGGAAAGTAGAGGTCAAATTTTAATGGACCCCCCCCCCCCCCACGCACACACTACCGACGACTGTGTGGTACTTTCAAACACTTATACATATATAATTTACTTGTAAATTTACATCCAACAATGTGGGTATCTTTGAAAAGGCCTTAGAGACTATAGTTCAAATTTTGAGTTCACCACCCTCCCTACCTCATGCTATCTATGTTCACCCCCATCCCACACACACAGCGCTCCCCTGGATTTTCATACAGAAAACCCCAACAATATGTATAGGTATCTATGAAAAGAGCTCGAGAGTAGAATTGAAATTTGACGGACTCTAGACTAAGCCTCTAGACGGACTTCGAATTAAGGAATTACACTAATCGAAATTGCGAAACATTTGAGAAAGAAACATTGTCAAAAGACTGAAAATAAAAAAATAAAATATACAATTGAAGAAAGATGTAAACAAGCTTTAAATAAAATGGCTGTTTCTAGTCGTCTCGAAAAATTGAGGGGGTGGGAAAAGGGGATGGACTAGTCATCCCGAAAATTCCGGACGTCTAGCCAAGCTAATGAAAAATATTTTTGACTACTCATCCCGAATTTCTATTCTAAAATATGCTAATAAGCAAGCCCCTTTTTCAGGGGGATTTGTTTTGTTTCTTTGTAGTATACTTTAATAAGAGCTTACTAAAAAAATTAATCATTCTTATTGTAGTTGTAAATCCTTAATTCCCCTAAAAAGATTGATTTCCGTCAAAATTGGAACCCATTAAATATAATTTGTGGGGCAAGATAGTTAAAACCGGGGATATCTTTATTTCTCGATGTAGAGGGTCGTGTTTACACTCGTGCGCCAGTCAAGTCAAAGGTGGCAGGCCTGTATGCCCTATTTGTTAGGGCGGAAATGTTTCGAACATGGGATCTTCAGTCTTGAAGGGGGCGGACTCTCTTTATACTGTATACGGATATGCTAGCAGAAATTTGATCTTAATACGACGTGGTCTCGTGTCGCCGATAGCCTGAATTATGTGACTCTTGGTGCCACTCGGGCCGTCAGAAAAGCCCCAACTTACGCAAGAGTGGCGCCTACACCTTCGAAAAAGAGTCCGGTTTCTCAGAAACATATACTTGTATCTAATTTACACTTTTTTTATTATTTCGGACATTTTAAGCTTTAAGTAGAAAGCTCAAAAGTAAACAATTTTAAATATGACATGCAATAATAAACAAAATAAGAAATAAAAAAATGATTTTATCCTTTATCAAACAAATCTATATTAAAATAAATTTCGCAATTAGGCACACTGAGAAAAATGGACTATACCGTTTATGATTTTGGACTTTAAAATTTCAGACAGAAATCTATAGATATTAAGCTGTAAAATCTGGATGTTAATTTTTTATACCCCAATCCTAAAATCTAAAATAAAAAAAATTCTTTTTTGAAGACTTACAATTTCAAATTGTTCAACGTTCAAATTTAAAATCCTTATTTTGAAAAAATTAAATGTGTGAAGCTTATTAGAGTTTCCAGTTCAACTTTAAATGTTTTTGCTCTCCTCGGATTTAAAAATTTTAAACTTTTAAGAAGTCAGGTTTTTGAGATTTTTTGGAAAAATATGTTTTACTTGAAAAATTGATAATCGCGCTATAATTGAATGCAGGGAATTTTGTTAAGAAAGTAAGGTACACAGTTTTGATGCATTTTTAAAGCAAAATTCGATTTAAAAAAAATTTTAACCTGACATGTAAAAATGAAGGTTAATTTCGCATTTACCCCGAAAAACTGTTTCGAAAATAATATTTTCGAAGGCTTGCATTTAAAAAATGGAATTTTTAAGGCTTTTCATTTACGAATGCTGAATTTGGAAATTTTATCATTTTAAATTGTAATAATATAAAAAAATGGATTAATTTTGTGTACTTGCATGTGAAATTTGTATATGACTTCTGACATGGGTTATAACATTGTTGAATTTTGAATGCGATTCAGTTATAAAACATTTTTAAATATCGAAAGCCTTGAATTTTATTATTCTTCAGTTCTTCCCAATTCTAAATTGTAGATAATTCAACGTTTTAAACTAAAAATTTTAAATCATTTAGTTTGGATTTGGAAAAGGCTTGAATTTGATATGTTTAATATCATGCAGTAATAACAGCTTAATTTTAATTTCATTAAAAATAGCTTAATTAATTAGAAATTTAAAAAATGTCAAGTTCACTCAAGTGTTTACGTTCCTAGTGTTGTTTATTTTAGCTCTTGACTAAAGAAGCTAATTATTGAGTTGTTTATGACTTAATCAAAAAACCTTGGAGCTTCACACATTTGTTTTCATACAGATATATACAAAAATAATCTTAAAATTTTTAGAGTTATGTAAAGTATCAATTTTATAACAAAATTATAGAATTTTGAAGAAATACTGGTGATAGAAACGAGTGTTGATTATTTTGTTAAAGGAAATTATTTCTAAGAATATGAAGTAACACCATATAATAAAATTCTAATAATAATCAAAATTATAAAACTGATAAAATGTCTTTCTTGAAGAAGTCTTTGAAGAAACCGATGGGAATTTTTCAACAGACAACTTTGCTTGTTTTGTCTTTTAATTATATTGCGTGATTTGTACATCGAAGGTTAGAGATATTATTAATTGAATGTCTTCAACGCCTTATACTTTGCGATTATCAAACCTCAATACAAACTGACAATGTTTCACGATAAATCATATGGTATGAGTCAGTGTTTAGACTTCCATGGTTAGTGACCGACGACAGAGCCTCGACATCCTTTGCAAATATTTATAATTTTATACATCCACGCAGTTATAATGAGTCACGAATTATTATTATTATCACCAGTTATATTCTAATACCGTGGGACTTATATTTCTTTCAAGAAAATTTTGAAAAACGTTATTCTTCAATCTTTTCTTATAATTAGATCTCCATAATGAATGCACTAAATACTAATGCAAATAATTTTGCATTCACTTCTTATACTGCAAATAAAAAAAAACAATCATAAGAAGAAGACCATTTTGTCCTGTTCATCAAAGTTCTAATTTAAATTTAAACTTCATTCACATTAAACCCTAGAAATGAAGTCATCGGAAGATTTAGTATATAAATTCCAACTTTAAACTTTTACTTGAAAATTTTACTTACGCGTTAATAACCTTATAACGTTTAAAATTATACGCTATTACTTAATTTTAAATTAAAATACTTAAAATTGAACAATTATAAAATATAAATTCTATAATAAGAATTAGAAAATGGCAAATATTAAAATCAAATACAGACCGGATATCCATTTTTTATTGTTATCGAAAATAACAAAATTGGATGTTTATTTGTAATTTTTCTACTGTGAAGAAATAGGAAGAGTGTTGCGAAATATATTTTCCTTTTGATTTTTTCCTTGGCGCCAGACTTGTCTTACATCCAGGAAAGCGGAAACGAGTTGTCTGCGAAAAATGTAAAACCCTGCATGGGGGCAAAATAGGACAAATCTGAACTTATTACCATGAAAACGTCCAATCTTTTATATATTAAAGAATTTATATAAATATATTGAATACTAAATATAAAATAGAAAGTATTTATAAATTATTTAATGGTATGTATTCAGCTATTATTAATATATTTAACAAAATTTTATCTCCTATCTATATAGATTTAACCAAATAACTTTGTTTTGCTCAAATATAACCTTTTTTTGATCTAATCTTTTTTTCGCATTATACTATTTATTGAAGTACCTATCCAAACTTTATTTCTTATTATAATTGACATTCTTTCGAATCTAATTAATTCATATATGATCCTATACATATTCTGAAATATTTCCTTGTGGGCGTCGTGTGTAATGACGCTGACACGCATTCGAAAAAACGAGCTTCAATGTTTTTTTGACTAAAAATATACTCAGCACGAGTATAATTTTTTTATTTTTGGTGCAATACATATATACAATTGTCAGACAAATGTAAACATCGAAAATTTATGACTTCTTTAAGTACACACCTTTTCGAATATAACGACTGGAATTTTAAAACAATTTGCTAAAGTATAATATATTATATGATAGTAAAAATGAACTTTTTAATGAAAAAATGAATAAAAATGGATAAAATCAAGGAAAACATCCTTAGCTCTCATGAAAAACCGTGTAAATAATTTTTCTTGAATGAATAGATCGTAAATAAATCATTATAACTTGATTAGTAAAACGCAATTTTTTCACATATCCTTATGGTAAAACAAATGGATAATTAATTCATTGCGCATATTAAATTTTGACAAGAGATTTAAAAGCTCGATGAGCTTGAAAATTCCAAACAACGCTTCTTTTGTGAGGTTGTTATTTTATCCTCAGCTACAAGATCCACATATCATTCACGTATTAAACTGAAACCGTCTCTTCCTTGGGGATTACTAATTTCACGGGAAAAAAGTGGAAAGTAAATGGGTGTCAAAATCTTTTACACTTCAAAAAATACTAAAAATAGCATTCTATCATATCTCTATGCGTTCAATTTCTTAGTACTGCTTGATTAAAAAGTCATTATTACAATAATTAATTATCATTATGAAAAAGTAAGTATTCAGTGTAATATATCTCAATTAATTGATTCTTTTTATTAAAAACTTAAGGGCAGTCACAAGATGCTAAAAAATTCAAGAATTTCGAAGATATATCCGAAAAGTTTAGAAGATGTTAAGCGATTTTATAAGATTTTACGGAATCGCATCAGATTTAGAGGATTTTTATAAAATGTAATGACATTTCAAAGTAAATAAACAAAATTTTTTTTGAATGATGCCATAAATTCCAAGGAATTTCAAGGGATTTGAGAACATATTTCTAGAGATTTCAAAGGATTTCATAGATTTTACTGAGTTATAACAGAAATCGATAGAGTTATAAAATTTCAAAGCATTTCAAGGGATTTCATAAGATTTCAAATTTATTTTAAGTACTCAAAAGGATTTCAAAAAATTTGAAGTGATTTGAAAATATTTGAATATTTTAAATATTAAATTTTTTTACATATTTTAAAATATTGCAACGGGTATTACGAGATTTCAAAGAATTTTATGGGATTTCATGGACTAAATTTCAATAACACAATTAACCCCTTGGTAAAAAACTGCGTAAACTTATTCTTTAATGTTCAAAACCCTTAAACAATAATGTATAATAAATAGTATGGGGATACTATGCATGCAATAAAATAAGTGTGCTGATTATTTAATAATTAAAGCATATGTTATATAATTTTTCAACTTATTTATATATTCTCCGTTTATACAAACAAATTTTACAGACATTGTGGTACCATAGTAATTTCTAGGTCATTTTTCAAAAACACTATTTAGTTAAATATAAATATTACATTAGATGTAACTGGATTGCTATATTTATTAAAACTCACACTAATATTCTAATAATATCCATAAATAATAATAAAAACTCATACATTTATACATTTTAATAGAAATTCAAGATCTCTCATGTACCTAATTGAACTAATACTCTTTGGTTCCTTTGAGAAAAAACTTAAATATCAGAAAAATAACTGTCATTATTATTATCCGAAGACTAATGTCTCAAAATAAATTGTATGTTTAAACTGTATCATAAATTTTGTTTCTTTAAACAAAAAATTTAATTAAGACATGAAAAACTCCTGTTTTACAAATATTTACATTCTATTTTATATACCCTACCTCAACTATGTACAAACGTCATTTTTATACAGCTCTGTTAAATTACAGAAAAATTAACCAGAATGAGAAAGACTCTGAAGGATAGGACTTTCGGCTTACTTCCGATTTTTCACATTATTCTGGAAAAGTGGCGAAAGTTTTTTCTGAAAAATGGGTCCTTTGAATCTTATTTTGACTTTTGAGTGACTGGAGGTTTTACTGTAACTGATTCGTTGGGGCTTCTTGCTTGAGCTCAAGGGCCCACATGTGTTGGGGCCATCCAGTTCGACCCTTACTTTTCGTAATCTCCTCGGGCCGAGAAATTGAAGTCCCATGGATAGAACTCTGGTTCTGAAATATATTATTTTTCTTAATTTTTTAGTAATGTTACACTAAAGTTACAAAAAATATTACATAAGTGTTGCATAACTCTTTCATTATTCTTACACGAATGTTATAATATTGTTTCAACACTGCTTACGTAAATTTAATGTATTCCTGTTACACAAATGTTATATTACTGCCACAGGAAAATGTTACGTTAATTTAAGATTAGTATAATGGTCATCTAACAAGAATGCAATAACCATATAATGAAAATAAAACACTTGAATTTATCTAAACAGACAAAAATTGAAATTGAAATGATCAGAAATCAGAATTAAATGACTATTTTCAAATAGGGATTGTGACCATTTTTGCGTATTTTTTTAACGAAGTGTTATAAACTATAAATTGCATAATTTCACGAAACATTTACGTAACATTTAGACTACCGAAGGAAATTATGAGCACGAAGCGGTACTATAAATCACTTCTAACTTTGAAATACGATAACTCAATCAGAAGAAAAGCTCAAAATTAAGTTTTAAAAACGATACATCATGTGAGAAGTCAAAAATAAATTCAAGAATTTCTCGAATTATCTCGACTTCAATTCGCTGTAGACATTTTTAGTCATATCTCGAGAACCCGTGCAAATTTTTATTAAAATAAATAAAAGGTATAAATTTCAGATTTTTGCTACAATACAACTTTCCTGCATACCACAACCTAAATTCCAGGTACAAAATTAAAAAAACCTTGAATTTATTTAAAGAGATACCGAAGGATTTCGACAAATTTTTAGGGATTTCAAGAGATATCAAGAGATTTTAATGGATTTTACGAGATTTATAAATATTTCAAAATAAGTCACGAGATTCTAAAGGATTTCAAAGGATTTCAAAATAAGAGCTCAATAGATTTGCAAAGCTTTCAAACAATCTTAAGGAATTTTAAGAAATTTAAAGGGGGTTTGATGATTTCAAAGGATTTTAAGAGATTTCAAAAGATTTAAAAGTATATATTTACGGATTTTAGAGGATTTCGTAAGATTTCAAAAGATTTAACGGAACTTCAACAGATTTCCGAATATTATAAAGATTTTAAGGAATTTCTAGGAAGTTTCATGGCTTTCAACAGATTCTTAAGGATTTTAAAGATTTCAATTAATTTTAAAGGGATGTCAAAGATTTCAAGGGATTGCGTAATATGTCGAAATATTTCACAGAATTTCAAGGATTTTAACAGTTTTTGAAGAATTTCAAGGGATTTCCGGGGATCATAATCGTTTTAAAGAGTTTTCGAGAGTTTATGTACGATATCCATTAAGGATTTCAAAGAATTTTCACATGATCCCGTGTATAAATAGCCCCACTTGGCCCTATTAAAAGTCGGGCACTAGTCAGGGGCCAGTCGGAGAAATTTTGTAGGCAATGTCCCTAGTCGGGGACTGGTCGGTCCCTAGTCGGGTTCTTTTTGGTGAACATTTCTAGTCGGGTGCTAGTCGGGGACTAGTCGAGCTATTTCAAAAAAATCTTAATCCTCTGTGTAGGCTATTTTTATGTCAAAATTCCTAGGCGGGTTCTAGTCGAGCTCTGGTCAAACTATTCGTGTTTTAATATAAAATTTTTAATATCGATTCAACGAGACTTCAAGACTGTTCATGTGTTCCAAAATTTCGAAAAACTTTAAATACAAATATCGCGATAACACCTAAAGAGCAAAATGTTACAGGGACGTTTTAAAAAATGTATTATTAAAAAAATTGTCGCAGTACGCGATAAAATTTCCAAATTCCGTCGATAGAAATTTTAAATGCTCATTGAAAATGACATTTTATGTCATTATCAAAAGTTGTAAAATAGTCTAAAACGCGAAGAAACAAAATATTTCACGAAGAAAAATTGTAAGCGATTTGAATTATTTATTTAAAAATTATTTTATTTATATTTCTGTTAACAGTTCATTTATGTTACATGTATATGATGTCGTATAATAAAAAAATTAATGAGAAAAAAGAGTTAAAAAATTGTTGTCATAACTTTTCTGAGCTGTGCCTTATGAGGATGGTTTTTTTATTGACTTTCAATTCTGTTATTACCGACTGTTAGGCAACTGATTCAGGTATAGATGTAGGTGCGAAACCCCGTAGCGTTAGAAATCTTATTGTCCGTAATATAATGTTAAAAAATGTAATATATGTATTCATTCAAAGCAGGGTCATTAACATTTATAGACAAAATATCGCGATCAATTATTATTTATTTTTTAAAAACCTTTTTTGTGATATCTTTAGAGTATAGCAATAGTGGTACTGCGCCGGCGGTATATTTTCACCTGGGTAGTACACGACTAGACCTTGACTGGGATAAGTCGGGTCAACCGACCAGCATCTGACTAATTCACCGTGACGAAACTGATCGGGAACCCTAATCAGTTGTCCCGACTAGCCCCCGACTTGAAGTGGGACCAACTGGTCGGGTACCCGACCAGCCCTCCATTTGCATTTCCACACGGGATTCAACATAGACCTTGCTGTCGTTCTCTATTGTACTGTTCTCAAAAGTTCAATTCTTGGTCAATTAAAAAAAAAAAACTTTAAAAGGGATTTACAACATTCACATAAAAATTCACGTATGTAATATGAAATATTACATAATAAGAAAGAAATAATACAAATAATGATATAATGTGTATCAGGGTGATTTATTTTATCAGACAAACAAAATTGTTTTCGAGTTCGTCTATTAGAATTTGGTGTGTTTCTATGGACTTTTTGTTGTTTTTATTTTTTGAATGTATTGAAAATGCGTGTATTAAATTTTTATTCATGTATACAATTATCCTCTTTTACGTTACCATCATTCTTCCGTCCTAATGAAGAAACATAACATCTACGGTTTAACGTAAGGCCTGTTTATCTCTACACAGCAACGCAAAGGTGACCCTCATGTTAAACTCCACTTGTTATGTTTCTCCACTAGGAAGGCAGCATTGTACATAATTTAATGCAAATTTTTCAACTCATTTTGGAGGAAAATAATAATACTACTTCGATTCCTTTCCATTTTTCTATAAAAGTTTGACATACGGTGTGCCAATTACAAAATACAATAAGTAAATTTTAAAAAGTTACCTATTAGAGAAAGATGCGAAACAATAGAAAGAAAAAATGATTATTTTTCTTAAAAATTAGTTTGAAAATTGTCAATAAATTGTTTACAATTCATGGTGGAGATTTACATTGATCCTTTGGTATTGAAATAGTTGGTGTTTCTTTGTATGCACTCAGAAAAAAGTTTCTTTTACTCAAAGAAAATTTCTTTGAATCAAAGAAAAATATGTATTGGCTCTCAGTCAAACAACTTTTTCTTTAAATCAAAGAAATATTTTGGTCGCCTTTCTTTTTGTGGTTCAGCAGAATATTTTACTGTTTGAATGAAAAATTGTCTTCCATTTTACGAAAATATTTCTTTGATTTAAAGAAATATTTTATCGGGATAACAAAACAATTTTTTGAAACCAAAGTAATAATTTATTATGTATCTTAAGCAAATAATTTATTAGATTAAATGAATCATCAATTTGAAATGAATATATATTTCTTTGTTCAAAACACAAAATTTAGTTGAATAGCATACATTTTTTCTTTCCGTACATTTATTTAACTAAATGTAAAAGTTAATTTCGTTTCTTAAATGAAATAATTTATTCGTTTGAAAGTTGTTTATTTTTTTATTTTATTTTTTATATAGAACCGTAAATAATATACATTGTCATTTTCTTATTTCCTAAAAGCAAAACTTCAATTCATTGGAAAAAGCTATAGTTGCTATTTGGAGGGAAATACCAATCTAAATATGTATATTATTTACTGTCTCAGAAAGAAAATATATATTATACTTGTTTTTATTAAAAAATTAATTTCCTAACACAAATTTTTTGTCAATACTTAGAGCAATAAAATATTCAGATATGACCGTCATTGTTCGATGTTGTGGAAATGAGGTTAGGAATCACCATACATGTAAATATATCACAGTAAAATAGAGGAAATAATACTTAAATAAAATTGTGGGATTTTATCGGCGAATCCTCAATTCGTCAACACGTCACAGGTTTTCTTATTCATAATTACCACTTGTAACTGATAAAAATAAACCAAACGTACAGGAGCGTCCCTGAATCACATGTCGCATGCGTGTAGCTAAGTAGCGGTTTCGAGTGTTAAAATAATTTCTTTGATTTAAATGAATAGTTTCTTTGATTTAAAGTACTGAACTCAAATATATTACTTCTTTCATTTCCGTCTGAAATTTCTTTGAATCAAACAAATATTTATTTAAATTAAAGAAAACCTATTACAGAAATAATTTCTTTAAACCAACAAATACGAACTACATCATTTTTTAAGATCAAATAAATGTTTCTTTATTTTAAATGTATTTTTGGGTCGGTTGAAAAAAACTATGGTAAAGAAACGATTTCTTTAGTTCGAGACAAATTTTTTTCTGAGTGTGGGCTTCAGGGTCCAATAATAAAAGCTGTGCTTTTTATGAAAAGTAAATTACTGAAAATGTAATTTTGATTTTGTTTAGAAATAAATCACTGCAGAGGACTCCCACATGGGTCGAAACTTCTGATTAAAAAACACAATTTTTTTTATTATTGGACCCTAAATCCCATACCAAGAAACATCAACTATTATTTACAATAATGTTAATATAACAGGGGATAATTTCATATGTGCACACTTCCTCAACATGTATTTTCAAGACATTGAGAACATAGAAGCAACAATAAATCAATACAAAAGCTTAAAACTCCATTAGGGGACTTCTATAACATATCTCATTTTGAATTTTTTTTGTCAGAAACATTTTTTGACTGAAAAGGTACAGCTAGTGTGCGTGTCCAAATTCGAAAATCTTTTTTTAAATCACTCTAATACTACTATAATTTCAGCAGCAACAAACAAGTATTAATTAGCATATTTTTTAAACAGTAATTAGAAAGAGGAAACTTACGTAAAAATCCTATTGAACACCCCCTCCCAGAAGAATTTGTGTGCTTTTCTGGGACCCCCCCCCCTCATAGCAAGAACCCTAACGCAATTAATGGAATCTCCCCAGCTGTGCTCATAATTTCCCACAGTAGTAAATATAAAATTTATGTAAGATTTATATAACATTTATGCGTAAGACTTTTATAACATTTATGCGACATTTGACATATACCACGCCAAAATCTAAAATTCTCAAGTGAAAAAAAGTAACTTACCAAGCTCTGTTGAGATTTATTCCGCTTTCCATTGGAGAGAATTTCGGCCCTGAAAATTTGTGGTTCCTCGCCTTCATCACTATCTAATACAGCCATCAAGTATCCAATATAGGAAGCAGCCAGTCTCAAAGTCTTGATTTTGGACAATTTTGTGTCTGCTGGAACATTAGGGATGCAATCCCTGAGATCAGCGAAAGCATTATTAATGCTCTGAGTCCTTCTTCTCTCCTTTTTATTCGCTGTGTTTCTTCTTTTGGGCCTCACAACCAATCCACCTTCCCGGAGGCCTGACAAGTGGTGCTGAATCGAGTGACTTCCGGTCTCGGGTTGGAGAACCGAGCACGCAAGGGAAAACTCGTTTTGTCGTCGCTGCTGTTGATTTTGACAGGACTCTTGCTGTGGGTAAGATATACTCGAGTAATGTTGCTGTTGGGACGCAGAAGGGTGGTATGGGTACTGTTCGAGGGGGGAGTAGCTTGGGTCCTGAACACCAAGTTCCTCGATCAAAGGTGGAGTCGAGGCGGCTGGACTTCCGGCCCCCGAACTACCCCCCGAGATACCAGAATCTGCTCCCCAATAAGATTGAGTGTCTGGGTCTGCTACCACCGCGTGGCCTAAAAAAAGAGAAGTAGAGAACACTTTTAAACAAATTTCAAATTTGACTTCTTAATTTTGAAATTTCGATGACAGTAAGTATCTGAAAATATTCCTGAAATTTGCTATAATGTTTCTAAATTTGTCAAACTTCTTCCAACTTTTTTTATTTGGACAGAAAGATTGCTTAGTTATAGGTAAATTACAAATTTTTAATTTCTAAAGCTAAAGAATTTTATAGAGTATATTTTAAGGCTGCGTCTAGTCATCCGGAAAAATTGGGGGAGTTGGAAAAGAGAATTGACTAGTCACTATAGGCATTCCGAAAATTCGGGGCGACTAGCCAAGCTTACGACAAAATATTTGACTTGTTATCCCGAATTTCGGGACGACGAGACACTTCGATATTTTAAACTGAAAGTCTATAGAGAAATCATTTATTAATTTTTTTTTCTCGAAAATTTGTCGAAGAATCTTATGAAATATTCCATAGCTTGATATTTCTATAAAAAAGAAGGCATAAAATGCAACAATAAGCAAATGGAAATTCAACAATTTACAATTGAAGAATACGAAATTAAAAATATACGTTTAAAATCATGCACTGGAAAAAATGGTTAGTTGGCCAACAAGTTAGTTTGTAAGATATGGTGCTGCTATTTTATTATTTGGGAAACGAGTTTATTAGTTGCTGGTACTTTATTGAATAGTCACTGCAACTAATGAAATTGTTGTGCCAACTCATAAAATAGCAGTACCATGACTTAAAAACTAAATAGCTGCCCCCAAAACCCATTTTTTTCAGTGTGTAAACCTTGAATTTTCAATATTGGAACGATCAAATTAATACAGTTTAAAAATGGAAATGATTGAAATGGAATTACCTAACTGGAAAGCGTTAGTGATCCTCAAGGGACAGTTGAGACACGGAGGTACTTCAATTCTGATTGGTGCCGCTGTACCGGAATAAGTTGAACTTTTATGAATTTTGATTGGCTTGAGTTGGCGCTATTTTAAAATCATAATTTCATTTGCAAGAGGATTTAATACAGAATAGAGACAACACTCAAACAAGAACATTATAAATTATTGGAAAGGTTAGTTATTAAGGTTAGGAATTAATATTTACTTTGAAACACATATACTTCAAAATTTTCATAAACAAAAGAATTAATAAAAAATAAGATTGTTCAAAATTTTGGCGCCCCATGAAAATGGCAAAGTTCCGGTACAGCGGCGACGACTGGAGGGGTAGACTTTTCTCAACTCTCCCTAGAGGATCTCTAGAAAGCGTTAAAAATCAATAATTTTAAATAGGACATGTAATAACAATTGGAAAATTTCAAGTGGAAGCGATATGTGTTAAAAAGTCTACAAATTAACACAGACTTTCAAGTGAGACATAAGGTATTGTAAGTCGTATAAATTAAAATCATGAAACGCGATCAAGGCTGGATATTTGAATAAGCGCTATATTTAAAAAAAATGAAAGATAAGAAACTTTGAAAAATTAAATTGAAACATTTAAAACTGTAACGATAACATTTTATCACTTTCAATAATTGTTCAACTTGTGAAATCAATTTTTTGTCATATAAATAATGTAAAAATATATAAATTGTAATCAAGAATTTCTGAAATCATAAGAAATTGAAAATTGGCCATTTCAAAATGATCAATTTCAACTTTGAAGCTTTTAAACCTGAAAAATTTAAACATTAAAAGCGCATGATTTTGAATGGAATATACATAAAGATAATTAAATGTTTTCAATCAGAAAGTAATTAAAATCTTCCAAATTAAATATTTTAGCTCAATATTTCTACATCAAAAAAGAAAACGGAATATTTTTTCAACAATTTAAAAAGATTCCTTAAATATTTATTTCAGGAATACTTAGTATAAATATTATTGAAACAAATCGTATCCAAACAATATTGTGAAAATTTGTCAACAAATAGTTCGTGCAATAATGTACAGAAAAAAAGTTTTGTTGTTGAAAATCGGCGACTTTATTGTTATACCTATAAATAGACACTTCGTTAATAACGAGGCACTTGTTCAATTAAAACCAAACAATCTTGTTTCAAGATATTATAGAATTTAAATAGTGCAGGTAAGTGAGAAAATTTGTACAAACATTTCTATGCAAATAGCCACTTCCCCTTTCCCTTGGAATACGTACCGAAATTTGGGTACTTTAAGCAATACAATTTTCCCGCAAAAAATTGTATTTAAATAGGCCATGTCAAGGTTCACTGAAATTCGGTGCGACCGTAGACTAAATATTTTCACTGTGTCTTCGTTTGAAATATTCGATATTTTCAGGACATAAAATCTTTATGAACTATTTGGTGTTTTGGCAGGAAACATTTTTTTTCGGCAAACAAACTATTAGAACCTTTAATTGAACGATAAGTGAAGCGATTTGACGAGGCAAAAGTTTCAAATTATAGTTACTTTTGTTATTACGATGTTTCAAACATGGGTCTGTCATGATATCGGAATGATCATATTTAAATCACCGTTCAGGTGCTTTAAAAAAACATCCGTACGGCCAGAAACACTCTCAGTAATTAATTAAGACCCCTTTAAACAGTAACAATAATAATGTTGGTCAAATCCCTATACCCCTTTCCAACGTCTCGTGGGGGCGGGAAGGCACCCCTTTGACTGGTCACAAAAATAATGTTAATAATGTCGATCATAATATGATCATTCCGATATCGTGGCAGACCCATATTTGACACATCGTAGTAACAAAAGTAACAATAATTTTGAACTTTTGCCTTGTCAAATCGCTTCATTTATCGTTCAATTAAAGCTTCTAATAGTTTCTTGCCGAAAATTTTGTTTCTCAGCCAAAATAGGGGTGACAATCTAATCGTGCATTTTTTTAAATAGGAAATAATCATTTGAATTACCGTAAGGAAGCTGTGTGACAAAATTATAGGGTTGATGCCATTGCGGATAATAATCCGCCTGAGCTTCGTATCCTCCAAGCATTCTTCTGAATATTGTAATATTCTCTCAAATATTCTGTCCGGAAATTAGAACTCAAAAGATTCCTTACTCTCTTCACTATCTCACTTCACTTGTCAAAGTTCCATCGGACAAAGATATATTTTAACTTTAAATTCAAGCTGTCTTCTTTTCACTTTTTTGTTCACAAAAGCGCACCTCTCTTACAGTATCAAGAACAATATTATTCACTTCTAAGTTCTTTTTCGTCTATATCTACACTTTTGATACAAGTTTTAAAACAAAATTCGAAGAAAATCAAGAATAACCGTTACATTTCTGATGTTTCCCTAGGGTCTGCATTTGGCACCGTTTTGACAATTTGAACTTTAAATACTTCTCGTTGGTCGTTGTTTGAGACGCGTGCGCGATCGTGACTTTCGACAAAGTTATACTTGGTGATACTGAATGACCCTCTATTCGAGGCGAGCTGCTGAGCTGCTCCAACCGTCTGTTTACGTCTTTCCTGGAGGCGTGGCCTGGGCTAAATCCGCCCCCAGGCGTGGACCATCGAGCCTCACATAAACTTTGATTACGCGACTCAATTAGTAAATTGGTGAGCGTGGCGCAAAATTGCAAGAGAGGGGAGTTATTTACTACCTCAACGCCATCGCCGTTCGATTTGCGGTGTTGATGAATGAAGATAATCGAATTAGAATGGTACAAGGGCGCATAACGTGAGAGTTGCAAAAATAATTTAGAAAATGCAGATGTCATGTTTTCATTCTGACGAAGAGCTTCAATCGTTTGCCACCCCAACTATTTTCCACCTCGTTTCATTATGCGTATATTAAACATATATGTTTAATATAAGCATAATTAAAAATTAATAATAGTTCTATATATAGAACTATTATTAAATAGTGCAGGATAAGCTGAGAAAATTCCGCAGATTGAGCTGCTCTCTTGCTGAAAAGGAACCCAAAATGATAAATGGTTTCTAAATGAACCCAAAGCATGGATTGAAACGGTTCCAATAGAGCCCTTTTTTCACTTCAGCCTTGAGTCACTACGGAGATTTTAAAACTTTATGGTGTACATTTTAGTTTGTAATTCGAATTAAATAATATTGCACTGGGAAAAATTTAATGAAGAAACTACAATTATAGATATTAGTCATTCTTGAAAGAAAGATAGTGCATATGAAATATGACAGTTTTTAATGATATGTTGGAAATCCGACATTTTCAACTGCGCATGTACCAAAAAAGCGTGGTGCTATTTAAAATGATATAATATACACTTGCAATAATACGTTAATATTACATTATTTAAAGAAATTAGGTATCTCTATTATTCAATTTAATTTGGTTTAAAAAAGAATAAACAATATTTGTTAATATTTATCTTTATGATTATTCATAGTTTTTATTGATTTCAAATAGGCTCGCGCTTTTCGGCACATGCGCAGTTGAAAATATGAATAGCCATCTATTGGATATCAACGAACTAAAAAGGAACCGTCGAAAAGAGTTTCATTGGCGTCTCAGTTCTAAATGATACCAACTTTTACTTGAGTTGCAACTTTACTGAACCCTCATTTTTTTCTGTGTTTTTGAGTTTATGTCTTAAAAGATTTTTTCAAATTTAACTGAACACAGGCCTTGCTGCCATTCTTTAAAGTTCGGTTCTTGTTCAACATTGGCCAGTGGAAGTAACGTCACGAAGTTGTATATAGTTGTTTAATACGTTTCCTGATGATGAGGCCGTAGCTACGTGTGCCGAAATTCCGGTACAAAGTTCTACGAACAGCGCTATTTTTTCGGTCCAGTGCCAGTGGCTATAGACTCCCAGTGGGCACAAATGTCCAGAAACGTTATTAGAACGTTCTAAGAACGTCCGCAGTCAGTCCAAATTACGTTCCTTAAACATACAATGTTCCAGAGACGTTTTAAGGACGTATCTGGAACATGAAACGTTTTCAGAACATTATTTGGTCTGGCTTAGGACAGTTTTTGAAACGTTCAAATAACGTCTTTTGTCTTGTACGTCCAAGGAACGTTTTTAGGACGTTCCAATTACGGTCTTAAATGTCGTGCCCACTGGGCTAGGATGTAACGCTCGGATCAAGTAGATTCTAGACCAGGGCTCACCACTTCAAGCAGGTGCCGACTGCCACGACAAGTGCACGACTGCCACCCATTTTTTCTGTCATTTTTTTCTTCGATTTCCAGGAATCCTGGAAAGGGTTAACATTCGGTACGGTCACGGCTCGTTGCGGCTTATTGTTCACACCGAAGGGTCTGATTTTTTTCTACTTGTATTCACAATACATTTCATTTTTTCATTTCAAACTGTAATTTACCGTGAAGGATTAGGGACCAGTCCAACGACAAGATTTATGAGTGCCTGTTCTCGGGCCTGTTTGACCTAGTCTCGTGACTGCCACTGTCAGTATTTGCAGTCGCCGACTGCCTTTTGGTGAGACCTGTTCTAGACAGATCGTCTATTTTAATAAAAAATAATTATTAATTAAATAATATAATTATTTTTTATAACATAAAAGTCTAATATGTATAGATTTCGCAGTTAATTACAAATAAAAAATAAAAGTTTTTGTACACGAAAAAATGAGTTTCCGCAAATCTTGTACATACGCCGGGTGTCGAACTTTTGATGTAACTTCATTTTATGTTGCTCTAACTTTGTCCCGTCGTCTTAACACACTCAGCCATCTAAAAGTTTAAAAATTTTCCTTTTTTGTCGAATATGAATTTCAATTCATGACAGCCCAGGTGGAAATACACCACTGGCGCAGTACTGGCCCAGTACATATTGCCGGATTCACAGTACTGTGTCAGTACTGGCTAGTAATGCTCCGCAGTACTGGCGTCATCATCATACGACTGCATATCGTCCGAATATTATTTATAGTCACAAAAGTGTAAATTTCCAACTTTTTGCCAAAATTAACATCCAACATTCCAAACAATTTAATTTTAATACCCACTATTGTTATACTCTGAACATATAACAAACGTAGTGTATACAGATACGGCATTTTTTGCCGTATTTTAATTTTGTAGTCCGGAATTTTTTCCCGGACTTAAATATTCTAGTACGGCATTTTTTGCCGGACTTGAATTTTATAGTACAGAAAATTGTAACATCAACGAAATTTCTTTTCGAATTTCAACTGTAAATTTCAGAAGCATTGCTTTAAAAAATATTGAAAACTTTATTGGTTAACGTCTCGTGATCTATCATATTTCGAAGCCTTTTCCAGCGCTCCCTTCAAAAAATACTTGTTAGTATCTGTTCATAGAAGAGTGATTGGTCACATCGCGAAACCTTTTCCAGCTCTCCCTTCAAAAAAATACTTGTCAGTGACTGGTTACAGAAGAGTGATCTGTCACAACTCGAACCCCTTTTCCAAGCCTCCCTTTAAAAAATACGAGTGTTAGTGACTGGTCATAGAAGTGTGATGTCACATTTCGAACCCCTTCTCCAATTTCCCCTTTAAAAAATACGCGTGTTAGTGACTGGTCACAGAAGAGTGATGTCATATCGCGAACCCCTTTTCCGATTTTTCCTTT